>CM062475.1:43332658-43427070 GCA_031479575.1 Coregonus ussuriensis | reverse complement strand
AATAGGGCGATATGGGCGACGCACTGCCAAACGGGAAAAGGAAGGGATTTTTTTTCTAATCAATTATATCACGGCAACAGTAGTTATCAGTGTTCTAATCTGATCTGACTGCCACTAAATGTCCAATCAGGCTAAAGTCGTGCTTCAAATGCCCCCCCCCCCCCCCCTTTTGGGGCGATTTCAGTCAGGTTGAAAATCGCCCAGAAGTCTGTCATAGACTCCCATGTAAAATCTATTTTTTTCAAATTTCAGAGCTTTCAATACAATCTCTATGGGTTTCTGAGGGCTTGCACTTACGCGCTTTCGTCATACGTAACGTAACCATGAACGTAACTAAGAAAA
The DNA here is from genome assembly GCA_031479575.1 of Coregonus ussuriensis. Taxonomy (NCBI): domain Eukaryota; kingdom Metazoa; phylum Chordata; class Actinopteri; order Salmoniformes; family Salmonidae; genus Coregonus; species Coregonus ussuriensis. The sequence goes on along the minus strand of CM062475.1, from coordinate 43,426,728 downwards.
TAGCGGGTAGCAGCGTCTCTGTTGCGACCTGCAGTGTGGCGTTATCTTATGTTTTTAATTTGTACACTTAGTGGCGTTATTTTATGTTTTTAATTTGTACACTTAGTTTACAAACATTCTGCCAACCATGGATTTCCAGTGGTGGGTTTTGGACTGATCTTGTTGATCTGTACATACCCGCTACGAACGGACTAAATAATGAAAACGCTGCTGGCAGCGGAATCCAATACAGCAAAACAAACTTCCCTTACCCACCACCTTGCTGATTAATGCCCAGTCACTGAGGGGGAAAGCGGATGAGTTGTCAGCGAATCTGCGCTTCCAACACGAATATCGGGAGGCCTGTTTGCTGGCATTTACTGAGACTTGGCTGGATGACAGAGTCCCGGACAGAGAAGTGGAGCTGGCCGGCTTCACCCTGGTCAGAGCGGACAGCGATCTGACAGTCACAGGGAAAATCGATCCTGGTAAGAGAGCGACTCTGTACCCCCGACATTGAACTGCTTTCTGTGTCACTGCGACCTTACTATCTGCCCCGTGAGTTCCCCCAATTGTTTGTTACCGTTGTGTACATTCAACCAAAAGCTAATATAACAAAGGCATCAGAGATTATTTATAATCTGTCACAGAAACTGGAATCCATCTCCCCAGATCAGTCAATAAATGCTTCTGGTATTGACTTATATGCTGCCCCTGTCTTCATGTTGTTGCTGGACATATCTTTTTTAAAATGTGTGTAGGTCACCTAAATCATCAGAAAAATTGCCCCACCTGAGAATTTTTTCAGGAGCCGCCACTGTAACCATGACAACCTTTCCCCCTTCTGATAACCAGGTGGCGAATCGCATCTCTGCATGTCTGGCAGACATATCAGTATGGATGACGGATCACCACCTCAAGCTGAACCCTGGCAAGACGGAGCTGCTCTTCCTCCCGGGGAAGGACTGCCCGTTCCATGATCTCGCCATCACGGTTGACAACTCCGTTGTGTCCTCCTCCCAGAGTGCGAAGAGCCTTGGCGTGACCCTGGACAACACCCTGTCGTTCTCCGCTAACATCAAGGCGGTAACCCGCTCCTGCAGGTTCATGCTCTACAACATTCGGAGAGTACGACCCTGCCTTACACAGGAAGCGGCACAGGTCCTAATCCAGGCACTTGTCATCTCCCGTCTGGACTACTGCAACTCGCTGTTGGCTGGCCTCCCTGCCTGTTCCATTAAACCCCTACAACTCATCCAGAATGCCGCAGCACGTCTGGTGTTCAACCTTCCCAAGTTCTCTCACGTCACCCCCCTCCTCCGCACACTCCACTGGCTTCCAGTTGAAGCTCGCATCCGTTACAAGACCATGGTGCTTGCCTATGGAGCAGTGAGGGGAACGGCACCTCTGTACCTTCGGGCTCTGATCAGTCCCTACACCCAAACGAGGGCATTGCGTTCATCCACCTCTGGCCTGCTGGCTCCCCTTCCTCTGCGGAAGCATAGTTCCCGCTCAGCCCAGTCAAAACTGTTCGCTGCTCTGGCACCCCAATGGTGGAACAAGCTCCCTCACGACGCCAGGACAGCGGAGTCACTCACAACCTTCCGGAGACATTTGAAACCCCACCTCTTTAAGGATTACCTGGGATAGGATAAAGTAATCCTTCTACCCCCCCCCCAAAAAAAAAAAAAATTGTAAAGTGGTTTTCCCACTGGCTATAGGGTGAATGCACCAATTTGTGAGTCGCTCTGGATAAGAGCGTCTGCTAAATGACGTAAATGTGCCCTTGAGCAAGGCACTTAACCCTAATTGCTCCTGTAGGTCGCTCTGGATAAGAGCGTCTGCTAAATGACTAAAATGTAAAAGTAAATGTACAACAACAGGGTCACTACTATAACAAGACAACAACAACAGGGTCACTACTATAACAAGACAACGACAGGGTCACTAATATAACCAATACAACAATTGGGTCACTACTATAACAAGACAACAACAGGGTCACTACTACAACCATGACAACAACAGGGTCACTACTATAACAAGACAACAACAGGGTCACTACTATAACAAGACAACAACAGGGTCACTACTATAACCATGACAACAACAGGGTCACTACTATAACAAGACAACAACAGGGTCACTACTATAACAAGACAACAACAGGGTCACTACTATAACCATGAACAACAACAGGGTCACTACTATAACAAGACAACAACAGGGTCACTACTATAACAAGACAACAACAGGGTCACTACTATAACCATGACAACAACAGGGTCACTACTATAACAAGACAACAACAACAGGGTCACTACTATAACAAGACACACAACAACAGGGTCACTACTATAACCATGACAACAACAGGGTCACTACTATAACAAGACAACAACAGGGTCACTACTATAACAAGACAACAACAGGGTCACTAGTATAACAAGACAACAACAGGGTCACTACTATAACAAGACAACAACAGGGTCACTACTATAACCAAGACAACAACAGGGTCACTACTATAAACAAGACACACAACAACAGGATCACTACTATAACCAAGACACACAACAACGGGTCACTACTATAACCATGACAACAACAGGGTCACTACTATAACCAAGACACACAACAACAGGGTCACTACTATAACCAAGACACACAACAGGGTCACTACTATAACCATGACAACAACAGGGTCACTACTATAACCATGACAACAACAGGGTCACTACTATAACAAGACAACAACAGGGTCACTACTATAACAAGACAACAACAACAGGGTCACTACTATAACCAAGACACACAACAACAGGGTTCACTACTATAACCATGACAACAACAGGGTCACTACTATAACCAAGACACACAACAACAGGGTTCACTACTATAACCATGACAACAACAGGGTCACTACTATAACCAAGACACACCAACAGGGTCACTACTATAACCAAGACAACAACAACAGGGTCACTACTATAACAAGACAACAACAACAGGGTCACTACTATAACAAGACACACAACAACAGGGTCACTACTATAACCAAGACACACATCAACAGGGTCACTACTATAACCAAGACACACAACAACAGGGTCACTACTATAACCAAGACACACAACAACAGGGTCACTACTAAAACCAAGACACACAACAACAGGGTCACTACTATAACCAAGACACACAACAACAGGGTCACTACTAAAACCAAGACACACAACAACAGGGTCACTACTATAACCATGACAACAACAGGGTCACTACTATAACAAGACAACAACAACAGGGTCACTACTATAACAAGACACACAACAACAGGGTCACTACTATAACCAAGACACACAACAACAGGGTCACTACTATAACCAAGACACACAACAACAGGGTCACTACTATAACCATGACAACAACAGGGTCACTACTTTAACAAAGACAACAACAGGGTCACTACTATAACCAAGACACACAACAACAGGGTCACTACTATAACCAAGACACACAACAACAGGGTCACTACTATAACAAGACAACAACAACAGGGTCACTACTATAACAAGACACACAACAACAGGGTCACTACTATAACCAAGACACACAACAACAGGGTCACTACTATAACCAAGACACACATCAACAGGGTCACTACTATAACCAAGACACACAACAACAGGGTCACTACTATAACCAAGACACACAACAACAGGGTCACTACTAAAACCAAGACACACAACAACAGGGTCACTACTATAACCATGACAACAACAGGGTCACTACTTTAACAAAGACAACAACAGGGTCACTACTATAACCAAGACACACACCAACAGGGTCACTACTATAACCAAGACACACAACAACAGGGTCACTACTATAACAAGACAACAACAACAGGGTCACTACTATAACAAGACACACAACAACAGGGTCACTACTATAACCAAGACACACAACAACAGGGTCACTACTATAACCAAGACACACAACAACAGGGTCACTACTAAAACCAAGACACACAACAACAGGGTCACTACTATAACCATGACAACAACAGGGTCACTACTTTAACCAAGACAACAACAGGGTCACTACTATAACCAAGACACACAACAACAGGGTCACTACTATAACCAAGACACACAACAACAGGGTCACTACTATAACCATGACAACAAACAGGGTCACTACTATAACAAGACAACAACAGGGTCACTACTATAACAAGACAACAACAGGGTCACTACTATAACCATGACAACAACAGGGTCACTACTATAACCATGACAACAACAGGGTCACTACTATAACCAAGACACACAACAACAGGGTCACTACTATAACCATGACAACAACAGGGTCACTACTTTAACAAAGACAACAACAGGGTCACTACTATAACCAAGACACACAACAGGGTCACTACTATAACAAGACAACAACAACAGGGTCACTACTATAACAAGACACACAACAACAGGGTCACTACTATAACCAAGACACACAACAACAGGGTCACTACTATAACAAGACAACAACAACAGGGTCACTACTATAACAAGACACACAACAACAGGGTCACTACTATAACCAAGACACACAACAACAGGGTCACTACTATAACCATGACAACAACAGGGTCACTACTTTAACCAAGACAACAACAGGGTCACTACTAATAACCAAGACACACAACAACAGGGTCACTACTATAACCAAGACACACAACAACAGGGTCACTACTATAACCATGACAACAACAGGGTCACTACTATAACAAGACAACAACAGGGTCACTACTATAACAAGACAACAACAGGGTCACTACTATAACCATGACAACAACAGGGTCACTACTATAACCATGACAACAACAGGGTCACTACTAAAACCAAGACACACAACAACAGGGTCACTACTATAACCATGACAACAACAGGGTCACTACTTTAACAAAGACAACAACAGGGTCACTACTATAACCAAGACACACAACAACAGGGTCACTACTATAACCAAGACACACAACAACAGGGTCACTACTATAACAAGACAACAACAACAGGGTCACTACTATAACAAGACACACAACAACAGGGTCACTACTATAACCAAGACACACAACAACAGGGTCACTACTATAACCAATCAATCAATCAATCAATTTTATTTTATATAGCCCTTCTTACATCAGCTAATATCTCGAAGTGCTGTACAGAAACCCAGCCTAAAACCCCAAACAGCTAGTAATGCAGGTGTAGAAGCACGGTGGCTAGGAAAAACTCCCTAGAAAGGCAAAACCTAGGAAGAAACCTAGAGAGGAACCAGGCTATGAGGGGTGGCCAGTCCTCTTCTGGCTGTGCCGGGTGGAGATTATAACAGAACCATGCCAAGATGTTCAAAAATGTTCATAAGTGACAAGCATGGTCAAATAATAATCAGGAATAAATCTCAGTTGGCTTTTCATAGCCGATCATTAAGAGTTGAAAACAGCAGGTCTGGGACAGGTAGGGGTTCCATAACCGCAGGCAGAACAGTTGAAACTGGAATAGCAGCAAGGCCAGGCGGACTGGGGACAGCAAGGTGTCATCATGCCCGGTAGTCCTGACGTATGGTCCTAGGGCTCAGGTTCTCAGAGAGAAAGAGAGAACGAGAGAATTAGAGAGAGCATACTTAAAATTCACACAGGACACTGGATAAGACAGGAGAAGTACTCCAGGTATAACCAACTAACCCCAGCCCCCCGACACATAAACTACTGCAGCATAAATACTGGAGGCTGAGACAGGAGCGGTCCGGAGACACTGTGGCCCCATCCGAAGAAACCCCCGGACAGGGCCAAACAGGAAGGATATAACCCCACCCACTCCGCCAAAGCACAGCCCCCGCACCACTAGAGGGATATCCCCAACCACCAACTTACAATCCTGAGACAAGGCCGAGTATAGCCCACAGAGGTCTCCACCACAGCACAAACCAAGGGGGGGGGGCGCCAACCCAGACAGGAAGATCACGTCAGTAACTCAACCCACTCAAGTGACGCACCCCTCCCAGGGACGGCATGAAAGAGCACCAGCAAGCCAGTGACTCAGCCCCTGCAACAGGGTTAGAGGCAGAGAACCCCAGTGGAGAGGGGAACCGGCCTGGCAGAGACAGCAAGGGCTGTTCGTTGCTCCAGCCTTTCCGTTCACCTTCACACTCCTGGGCCAGACTACACTCAATCATATGACCTACTGAAGAGATAAGTCTTCAGTAAAGACTTAAAGGTTGAGACCGAGTCTGCGTCTCTCACATGGGTAGGCAGACTGTTCCATAAAAATGGAGATCTATAGGAGAAAGCCCTGCCTCCCGCTGTTTGCTTAGAAATTCTAGGGACAATTAGGAGGCCTGCGTCTTGTGACCGTAGCGTACGTATTGGTATGTACGGCAGGACCAACTCGGAAAGATAGGTAGGAGCAAGCCCATGTAACGCTTTATAGGTTAACAGTAAAACCTTGAAATCAGCCCTTGCCTTAACAGGAAGCCAGTGTAGGGAAGCTAGCACTGGAGTAATATGATCAAATTTCTTGGTTCTAGTCAGGATTCTAGCAGCCGTATTTAGCACTAACTGAAGTTTATTTAGTGCTTTATCCGGGTAGCCGGAAAATAGAGCATTGCAGTAGTCTAACCTAGAAGTAACAAATGCATGGATTAATTTTTCTGCATCATTTTTGGACAGAAAATTTCTGATTTTTGCAATGTTACGTAGATGGAAAAAAGCTGTCCTTGAAACAGTCTTGATATGTTCGTCAAAAGAGAGATCAGGGTCAAGAGTAACGCCTAGGTCCTTCACAGTTTTATTTGAGACGACTTTACAACCATCAAGATTAATTGTCAGATTTAACAGAAGATCTCTTTGTTTCTTGGGACCTAGAACAAGCATCTCTGTTTTGTCCGAGTTTAAAAGTAAAAAGTTTTCAGCCATCCACTTCCTTATGTCTGAAACACAGGCTTCTAGCGAGGGCAATTTTGGGGCTTCACCATGCTTCATTGAAATGTACAGCTGTGTGTCATCCGCATAGCAGTGAAAGTTAACATTATGTTTTCGAATAACATCCCCAAGAGGTAAAATATATAGTGAAAACAATAGTGGTCCTAAAACGGAACCTTGAGGAACACCGAAATGTACAGTTGATTTGTCGGAGGACAGACCATTCACAGAGACAAACTGATATCTTTCCGACAGGTAGGATCTAAACCAGGCCAGAACTTGTCCGTGTAGACCAATTTGGGTTTCCAGTCTCTCCAAAAGAATGTGGTGATCGATGGTGTCAAAGGCAGCACTAAGGTCTAGTAGCACGAGGACAGATGCAGAGCCTCGGTCTGACGCCATTAAAAGGTCATTTACCACCTTCACAAGTGCAGTCTCAGTGCTATGATGGGGTCTAAAACCAGACTGAAGCATTTCGTATACATTGTTTGTCTTCAGAAAGGCAGTGAGTTGCTGCGCAACAGCTTTTTCTAAAATTTTTGAGAGGAATGGAAGATTCGATATAGGCCGATAGTTTTTTATATTTTCCGGGTCAAGGTTTGGCTTTTTCAAGAGAGGCTTTATCACTGCCACTTTTAGTGAGTTTGGTACACATCCGGTGGATAGAGAGCTGTTTATTATGTTCAACATAGGAGGGCCAAGCACAGGGGAAGCAGCTCCTTCAGCAGTTTAGTAGGAATAGGATCCAGTATGCAGCTTGAAGGTTTAGAGGCCATGATTATTTTCATCATTGTGTCAAGAGATATAGTACTAAAACACTTAAGTGTCTCTCCCGATCCCAGGCCCTCACAGAGCTGTGCAGATCCAGGACAGCTAAGCCCTGGAGGAATACGCAGATTCAAAGAGGAGTCCGTAATTTGCTTTCTAATGGTCATGATCTTTTCCTCAAAGAAGTTCATGAATTTATCACTGCTGAAGTGAAAGCCATCCTCTCTTGGGGAATGCTGCTTTTTAGTTAGCTTTGCAACAGTATCAAAAAGAAATTTTGGATTGTTCTTATTTTCCTCGATTAAGTTGGAAAAGTAGGATGATCGAGCAGCAGTGAGGGCTCTTCGGTACTGCACGGTACTGTCTTTCCAAGCTAGTCGGAAGACTTCCAGTTTGGTGTGGCGCCATTTCCGTTCCAATTTCCTGGAAGCTTGCTTCAAAAAGCTCGGGTATTTTCTGTATACCAGGGAGCTAGTTTCTTATGACAAATGTTTTTCGTTTTTAGGGGTGCAACTGCATCTAGGGTATTGCGCAAGGTTAAATTGAGTTCCTCAGTTAAGTGGTTAACTGATTTTTGTCCTCTGACGTCCTTGGGTAGGCAGAAGGAGTCTGGAAGGGCATCAATGAATTTTTGTGTTGTCTGAGAATTTATAGCACGACTTTTGATGCTCCTTGGTTGGGGTCTGAGCAGATTATTTGTTGCGATTGCAAACGTAATAAAATGGTGGTCCGATAGTCCAGGATTTTGTGGAAAAACATTAAGATCTACAACATTTATTCCATGGGACAAAACTAGGTCCAGAGTATGACTGTGGCAGTGAGTAGGTCCAGAGACATGTTGGACAAAACCCACTGAGTCGATAATGGCTCCGAAAGACTTTTGGAGTGGGTCTGTGGACTTCTCCATGTGAATATTAAAATCACCAAAAATTAGAATATGTGATCTGCTATGACTACAAGGTCTGATAGGAATTCAGGAAACTCAGAGAGGAACGCTGTATATGGCCCAGGAGGCCTGTAAACAGTAGCTATAAAAAGTGATTGAGTAGGCTGCATAGATTTCATGACTAGAAGCTCAAAAGATGAAAACGCCATATTTTTTTTTGTAAATTTAAATTTGCTATCGTAAATGTTAGCAACACCTCCGCCTTTGCGGGATGCACGGGGAATATGGTCACTAGTGTAACCAGGAGGTGAGGCCTCATTTAACACAGCAAATTCATCAGGCTTAAGCCATGTTTCAGTCAGGCCAATCACATCAAGATTATGATCAGTGATTAGTTCATTGACTATGACTGCCTTTGAAGTGAGGGATCTAACATTAAGTAACCCTATTTTGAGATGTGAGGTATCACGATCTCTTTCAATAATGGCAGGAATGGAGGAGGTCTTTATCCTAATAAGATTGCTAGGGTGAACACCGCCATGTTTAGTTTAGTTTTGCCCAACCTAGATCGAGGCACAGACACAGTCTCAATGGGTATGGCTGAGCTGACTACACTGACTGTACTATTGGCAGACTCCACTAAGCTGGCAGGTTGGCTAACAGCCTGCTGCCTGGCCTGCACCCTATTTCACTGTGGGGCTAGAGGAGTTAGAGCCCTATCTATGTTGGTAGATAAGAGGAGAGCACCCCTCCAGCTAGGATGGAGTCCGTCACTCCTCAGCAGGTCAGGCTTGGTCCTGTTTGTGGGTGAGTCCCAGAAAGAGGGCCAATTATCCACAAATGTTATCTTTTGGGAGGGGCAGAAAACAGTTTTCAACCAGCGATTAAGTGCTGAGACTCTGCTGTAGAGCTCGTCACTTCCCCTAACTGGGAGGGGGCCAGAGACAATTACTCGATGCCGACACATCTTTCTAGCTGATTTACACGCTGAAGCTATGTTGCACTTGGTGACCTCTGACTGTTTCATCCTAACATCGTTGGTGCCGAACGTGGATAACAATATCTCTATACTCTCTACACTCGCCAGTTTTAGCTTTAGCCAGCACCATCTTTAGATTAGCCTTAACGTCGGTAGCCCTGCCCCCTGGTAAACAGTGTATGATCGCTGGGTGATTCGTTTTAAGTCTAATACTGCGGGTAATGGAGTCGCCAATGACTAGGGTTTTCAATTTGTCAGAGCTAATGGTGGGAGCCTTCGGAGTCTCAGACCCCGTAACGGGAGGAGTAGAGACTAGAGAAGACTCAGACTCAGACTCCGACTCGCTACATAATGGGGAAAACCGGTTGAAGGTTTCTGTCGGCTGAATGAGCGACACCGGTTGAGCATTCCAACAGTATTTCCCTCCAGAAGCCATGAGAAAGTTGTCCGGCTGCGGGGACTGTGCGGGGGGATTTATACTAACGTTACTGTCTGTACTTACTGGTGGCACAGACGCTGTTTCTTCCTTTCCTACACTGATAATACCCTTGCCTAACGATTGCGTCTGCTGAAGCTGGGCTTGTAGCACAGCTATTCTCGCCGTAAGGCGAGAATTCTCCTGTATATTATGAGTACAGCGACTGCAATTAGAAGACATCATGTTAATGTTACTACTTAGCTTCGGCTGTTGAAGATGTTGATGAACCATGTCCAGATAAAGCGTCCGGAGTGAAAAAGTTGAATAAGGGAAAAAAGTTGCGATGGAAAAAAGGAAAATAACGTAAAGTTGGCAGCTAAAACGCACAGGAAAATGACTCTTCTGTCTCGGGATAAACGTCCGGGGTGAAAAAGTTTAACGAAAAAAGATGAGTGAGGACAAAACTAAAAAGTTGGTAAATTTGTTGAACACAGAGATTGATTAAACGTTTATTAAAAGTAAAACGTGAATAGTTTGGCAGGTAGCCAAGTAGCAACAAACAGCACAGCAGTACGGAGACAATGCGGAAGCGAGACGGAAGTCACGTGAGGGGAGTTCAAAGAGATGAGAGAGGCCAGCAACAGTGTTGCTGCAGTGTCCTACGACACACAACAACAGGGTCACTACTAAAACCAAGACACACAACAACAGGGTCACTACTATAACCATGACAACAACAGGGTCACTACTTTAACCAAGACAACAACAGGGTCACTACTATAACCAAGACACACAACAACAGGGTCACTACTATAACCAAGACACACAACAACAGGGTCACTACTATAACCATGACAACAACAGGGTCACTACTATAACAAGACAACAACAGGGTCACTACTATAACAAGACAACAGCAGGTCTGGGACAGGTAGGGGTTCCATAACCGCAGGCAGAACAGTTGAAACTGGAATAGCAGCAAGGCCAGGCGGACTGGGGACAGCAAGGTGTCATCATGCCCGGTAGTCCTGACGTATGGTCCTAGGGCTCAGGTTCTCAGAGAGAAAGAGAGAACGAGAGAATTAGAGAGAGCATACTTAAATTCACACAGGACACTGGATAAGACAGGAGAAGTACTCCAGGTATAACCCTAACCCCAGCCCCCCGACACATAAACTACTGCAGCATAAATACTGGAGGCTGAGACAGGAGCGGTCCGGAGACACTGTGGCCCCATCCGAAGAAACCCCCGGACAGGGCCAAACAGGAAGGATATAACCCCACCCACTCCGCCAAAGCACAGCCCCCGCACCACTAGAGGGATATCCCCAACCACCAACTTACAATCCTGAGACAAGGCCGAGTATAGCCCACAGAGGTCTCCACCACAGCACAAACCAAGGGGGGGGGGGCGCCAACCCAGACAGGAAGATCACGTCAGTAACTCAACCCACTCAAGTGACGCACCCCTCCCAGGGACGGCATGAAAGAGCACCAGCAAGCCAGTGACTCAGCCCCTGCAACAGGATTAGAGGCAGAGAACCCCAGTGGAGAGGGGAACCGGCCTGGCAGAGACAGCAAGGGCTGTTCGTTGCTCCAGCCTTTCCGTTCACCTTCACACTCCTGGGCCAGACTACACTCAATCATATGTGACCTACTGAAGAGATAAGTCTTCAGTAAAGACTTAAAGGTTGAGACCGAGTCTGCGTCTCTCACATGGGTAGGCAGACTGTTCCATAAAAATGGAGATCTATAGGAGAAAGCCCTGCCTCCCGCTGTTTGCTTAGAAATTCTAGGGACAATTAGGAGGCCTGCGTCTTGTGACCGTAGCGTACGTATTGGTATGTACGGCAGGACCAACTCGGAAAGATAGGTAGGAGCAAGCCCATGTAACGCTTTATAGGTTAACAGTAAAACCTTGAAATCAGCCCTTGCCTTAACAGGAAGCCAGTGTAGGGAAGCTAGCACTGGAGTAATATGATCAAATTTCTTGGTTCTAGTCAGGATTCTAGCAGCCGTATTTAGCACTAACTGAAGTTTATTTAGTGCTTTATCCGGGTAGCCGGAAAATAGAGCATTGCAGTAGTCTAACCTAGAAGTAACAAATGCATGGATTAATTTTTCTGCATCATTTTTGGACAGAAAATTTCTTCTGATTTTTGCAATGTTACGTAGATGGAAAAAAGCTGTCCTTGAAACAGTCTTGATATGTTCGTCAAAAGAGAGATCAGGGTCAAGAGTAACGCCTAGGTCCTTCACAGTTTTATTTGAGACGACTTTACAACCATCAAGATTAATTGTCAGATTTAACAGAAGATCTCTTTGTTTCTTGGGACCTAGAACAAGCATCTCTGTTTTGTCCGAGTTTAAAAGTAAAAAGTTTTCAGCCATCCACTTCCTTATGTCTGAAACACAGGCTTCTAGCGAGGGCAATTTTGGGGCTTCACCATGCTTCATTGAAATGTACAGCTGTGTGTCATCCGCATAGCAGTGAAAGTTAACATTATGTTTTCGAATAACATCCCCAAGAGGTAAAATATATAGTGAAAACAATAGTGGTCCTAAAACGGAACCTTGAGGAACACCGAAAAGTACAGTTGATTTGTCGGAGGACAGACCATTCACAGAGACAAACTGATATCTTTCCGACCGACAGGTAGGATCTAAACCAGGCCAGAACTTGTCCGTGTAGACCAATTTGGGTTTCCAGTCTCTCCAAAAGAATGTGGTGATCGATGGTGTCAAAGGCAGCACTAAGGTCTAGTAGCACGAGGACAGATGCAGAGCCTCGGTCTGACGCCATTAAAAGGTCATTTACCACCTTCACAAGTGCAGTCTCAGTGCTATGATGGGGTCTAAAACCAGACTGAAGCATTTCGTATACATTGTTTGTCTTCAGAAAGGCAGTGAGTTGCTGCGCAACAGCTTTTTCTAAAATTTTTGAGAGGAATGGAAGATTCGATATAGGCCGATAGTTTTTTATATTTTCCGGGTCAAGGTTTGGCTTTTTCAAGAGAGGCTTTATCACTGCCACTTTTAGTGAGTTTGGTACACATCCGGTGGATAGAGAGCTGTTTATTATGTTCAACATAGGAGGGCCAAGCACAGGAAGCAGCTCCTTCAGCAGTTTAGTAGGAATAGGATCCGATCCAGTATGCAGCTTGAAGGTTTAGAGGCCATGATTATTTTCATCATTGTGTCAAGAGATATAGTACTAAAACACTTAAGTGTCTCTCCCGATCCCAGGCCCTCGCAGAGCTGTGCAGATCCAGGACAGCTAAGCCCTGGAGGAATACGCAGATTCAAAGAGGAGTCCGTAATTTGCTTTCTAATGGTCATGATCTTTTCCTCAAAGAAGTTCATGAATTTATCACTGCTGAAGTGAAAGCCATCCTCTCTTGGGGAATGCTGCTTTTTAGTTAGCTTTGCAACAGTATCAAAAAGAAATTTTGGATTGTTCTTATTTTCCTCGATTAAGTTGGAAAAGTAGGATGATCGAGCAGCAGTGAGGGCTCTTCGGTACTGCACGGTACTGTCTTTCCAAGCTAGTCGGAAGACTTCCAGTTTGGTGTGGCGCCATTTCCGTTCCAATTTCCTGGAAGCTTGCTTCAAAGCTCGGGTATTTTCTGTATACCAGGGAGCTAGTGTTTCTTATGACAAATGTTTTTCGTTTTTAGGGGTGCAACTGCATCTAGGGTATTGCGCAAGGTTAAATTGAGTTCCTCAGTTAAGTGGTTAACTGATTTTTGTCCTCTGACGTCCTTGGGTAGGCAGAAGGAGTCTGGAAGGGCATCAATGAATTTTTGTGTTGTCTGAGAATTTATAGCACGACTTTTGATGCTCCTTGGTTGGGGTCTGAGCAGATTATTTGTTGCGATTGCAAACGTAATAAAATGGTGGTCCGATAGTCCAGGATTTTGTGGAAAAACATTAAGATCTACAACATTTATTCCATGGGACAAAACTAGGTCCAGAGTATGACTGTGGCAGTGAGTAGGTCCAGAGACATGTTGGACAAAACCCACTGAGTCGATAATGGCTCCGAAAGACTTTTGGAGTGGGTCTGTGGACTTCTCCATGTGAATATTAAAATCACCAAAAATTAGAATATGATCTGCTATGACTACAAGGTCTGATAGGAATTCAAGGAAACTCAGAGAGGAACGCTGTATATGGCCCAGGAGGCCTGTAAACAGTAGCTATAAAAAGTGATTGAGTAGGCTGCATAGATTTCATGACTAGAAGCTCAAAAGATGAAAACGCCATATTTTTTTTTGTAAATTTAAATTTGCTATCGTAAATGTTAGCAACACCTCCGCCTTTGCGGGATGCACGGGGAATATGGTCACTAGTGTAACCAGGAGGTGAGGCCTCATTTAACACAGCAAATTCATCAGGCTTAAGCCATGTTTCAGTCAGGCCAATCACATCAAGATTATGATCAGTGATTAGTTCATTGACTATGACTGCCTTTGAAGTGAGGGATCTAACATTAAGTAACCCTATTTTGAGATGTGAGGTATCACGATCTCTTTCAATAATGGCAGGAATGGAGGAGGTCTTTATCCTAATAAGATTGCTAGGGTGAACACCGCCATGTTTAGTTTTGCCCAACCTAGATCGAGGCACAGACACAGTCCAGTCTCAATGGGTATGGCTGAGCTGACTACACTGACTGTACTATTGGCAGACTCCACTAAGCTGGCAGGTTGGCTAACAGCCTGCTGCCTGGCCTGCACCCTATTTCACTGTGGGGCTAGAGGAGTTAGAGCCCTATCTATGTTGGTAGATAAGAGGAGAGCACCCCTCCAGCTAGGATGGAGTCCGTCACTCCTCAGCAGGTCAGGCTTGGTCCTGTTTGTGGGTGAGTCCCAGAAAGAGGGCCAATTATCCACAAATGTTATCTTTTGGGAGGGGCAGAAAACAGTTTTCAACCAGCGATTAAGTGCTGAGACTCTGCTGTAGAGCTCGTCACTTCCCCTAACTGGGAGGGGGCCAGAGACAATTACTCGATGCCGACACATCTTTCTAGCTGATTTACACGCTGAAGCTATGTTGCACTTGGTGACCTCTGACTGTTTCATCCTAACATCGTTGGTGCCGACGTGGATAACAATATCTCTATACTCTCTACACTCGACTCGCCAGTTTTAGCTTTAGCCAGCACCATCTTTAGATTAGCCTTAACGTCGGTAGCCCTGCCCCCTGGTAAACAGTGTATGATCGCTGGGTGATTCGTTTTAAGTCTAATACTGCGGGTAATGGAGTCGCCAATGACTAGGGTTTTCAATTTGTCAGAGCTAATGGTGGGAGCCTTCGGAGTCTCAGACCCCGTAACGGGAGGAGTAGAGACTAGAGAAGACTCAGACTCAGACTCCGACTCGCTACATAATGGGGAAAACCGGTTGAAGGTTTCTGTCGGCTGAATGAGCGACACCGGTTGAGCATTCCAACAGTATTTCCCTCCAGAAGCCATGAGAAAGTTGTCCGGCTGCGGGGACTGTGCGGGGGGATTTATACTAACGTTACTGTCTGTACTTACTGGTGGCACAGACGCTGTTTCTTCCTTTCCTACACTGATAATACCCTTGCCTAACGATTGCGTCTGAAGCTGGGCTTGTAGCACAGCTATTCTCGCCCCGTAAGGCGAGAATTCTCCTGTATATTATGAGTACAGCGACTGCAATTAGAAGACATCATGTTAATGTTACTACTTAGCTTCGGCTGTTGAAGATGTTGATGAACCATGTCCAGATAAAGCGTCCGGAGTGAAAAAGTTGAATAAGGGAAAAAAGTTGCGATGGAAAAAAGGAAAATAACGTAAAGTTGGCAGCTAAAACGCACAGGAAAATGACTCTTCTGTCTCGGGATAAACGTCCGGGGTGAAAAAGTTTAACGAAAAAAGATGAGTGAGGACAAAACTAAAAAGTTGGTAAATTTGTTGAACACAGAGATTGATTAAACGTTTATTAAAAGTAAAACGTGAATAGTTTGGCAGGTAGCCAAGTAGCAACAAACAGCACAGCAGTACGGAGACAATGCGGAAGCGAGACGGAAGTCACGTGAGGGGAGTTCAAAGAGATGAGAGAGGCCAGCAACAGTGTTGCAGTGTCCTACGACACACAACAACAGGGTCACTACTAAAACCAAGACACACAACAACAGGGTCACTACTATAACCATGACAACAACAGGGTCACTACTTTAACCAAGACAACAACAGGGTCACTACTATAACCAAGACACACAACAACAGGGTCACTACTATAACCAAGACACACAACAACAGGGTCACTACTATAACCATGACAACAACAGGGTCACTACTATAACAAGACAACAACAGGGTCACTACTATAACAAGACAACAACAGGGTCACTACTATAACCATGACAACAACAGGGTCACTACTATAACCAAGACACACAACAACAGGGTCACTACTAAAACCAAGACACACAACAACAGGGTCACTACTATAACCATGACAACAACAGGGTCACTACTTTAACAAAGACAACAACAGGGTCACTACTATTACAAGACACACAACAACAGGGTCACTACTATAACCAAGACACACAACAGGGTCACTACTATAACCATGACAACAACAGGGTCACTACTATAACCATGACAACAACAGGGTCACTACTATAACAAGACAACAACAGGGTCACTACTATAACAAGACAACAACAACAGGGTCACTACTATAACCAAGACACACAACAACAGGGTTCACTACTATAACCATGACAACAACAGGGTCACTACTATAACCAAGACACACAACAACAGGGTTCACTACTATAACCATGACAACAACAGGGTCACTACTATAACCAAGACACACCAACAGGGTCACTACTATAACCAAGACAACAACAACAGGGTCACTACTATAACAAGACAACAACAACAGGGTCACTACTATAACAAGACACACAACAACAGGGTCACTACTATAACCAAGACACACATCAACAGGGTCACTACTATAACCAAGACACACAACAACAGGGTCACTACTATAACCAAGACACACAACAACAGGGTCACTACTAAAACCAAGACACACAACAACAGGGTCACTACTATAACCATGACAACAACAGGGTCACTACTTTAACAAAGACAACAACAGGGTCACTACTATAACCAAGACACACAACAACAGGGTCACTACTATAACCAAGACACACAACAACAGGGTCACTACTATAACAAGACAACAACAACAGGGTCACTACTATAACAAGACACACAACAACAGGGTCACTACTATAACCAAGACACACAACAACAGGGTCACTACTATAACCAAGACACACAACAACAGGGTCACTACTAAAACCAAGACACACAACAACAGGGTCACTACTATAACCATGACAACAACAGGGTCACTACTTTAACCAAGACAACAACAGGGTCACTACTATAACCAAGACACACAACAACAGGGTCACTACTATAACCAAGACACACAACAACAGGGTCACTACTATAACCATGACAACAACAGGGTCACTACTATAACAAGACAACAACAGGGTCACTACTATAACAAGACAACAACAGGGTCACTACTATAACCATGACAACAACAGGGTCACTACTATAACCATGACAACAACAGGGTCACTACTATAACCAAGACACACAACAACAGGGTCACTACTATAACCATGACAACAACAGGGTCACTACTTTAACAAAGACAACAACAGGGTCACTACTATAACCAAGACACACAACAACAGGGTCACTACTATAACCAAGAGACACAACAACAGGGTCACTACTATAACAAGACAACAACAACAGGGTCACTACTATAACAAGACACACAACAACAGGGTCACTACTATAACCAAGACACACAACAACAGGGTCACTACTATAACCATGACAACAACAGGGTCACTACTTTAACCAAGACAACAACAGGGTCACTACTATAACCAAGACACACAACAACAGGGTCACTACTATAACCAAGACACACAACAACAGGGTCACTACTATAACCATGACAACAACAGGGTCACTACTATAACAAGACAACAACAGGGTCACTACTATAACAAGACAACAACAGGGTCACTACTATAACCATGACAACAACAGGGTCATACTATAACCATGACAACAACAGGGTCACTACTAAAACCAAGACACACAACAACAGGGTCACTACTATAACCATGACAACAACAGGGTCACTACTTTAACAAAGACAACAACAGGGTCACTACTATAACCAAGACACACAACAACAGGGTCACTACTATAACCAAGACACACAACAACAGGGTCACTACTATAACAAGACAACAACAACAGGGTCACTACTATAACAAGACACACAACAACAGGGTCACTACTATAACCAAGACACACAACAACAGGGTCACTACTATAACCAAGACACACAACAACAGGGTCACTACTAAAACCAAGACACACAACAACAGGGTCACTACTATAACCATGACAACAACAGGGTCACTACTTTAACCAAGACAACAACAGGGTCACTACTATAACCAAGACACACAACAACAGGGTCACTACTATAACCAAGACACACAACAACAGGGTCACTACTATAACCATGACAACAACAGGGTCACTACTATAACAAGACAACAACAGGGTCACTACTATAACAAGACAACAACAGGGTCACTACTATAACCATGACAACAACAGGGTCACTACTATAACCATGACAACAACAGGGTCACTACTATAACCAAGACACACAACAACAGGGTCACTACTATAACAAGACAACAACAACAGGGTCACTACTATAACCATGACAACAACAGGGTCACTACTATAACCATGACAACAACAGGGTCACTACTATAACCAAGACAACAACAGGGTCACTACTATAACAAGACAACAACAACATGGTCACTACTATAACCATGACAACAACAGGGTCACTACTATAACAAGACAACAACAGGGTCACTACTATAACAAGACAACAACAGGGTCACTACTATAACAAGACAACAACAGGGTCACTACTATAACAAGACAACAACAAGGTCACTACTATAACCAAGACACACAACAGGGTCTCTACTATAACCATGACAACAACAGGGTCACTACTATAACCATGACAACAACAGGGTCACTACTATAACAAGACAACAACAGGATCACTACTATAACAAGACAACAACAGGGTCACTACTATAACCATGACAACAACAACAGGGTCACTACTATAACAAGACAACAACAACAGGGTCACTACTATAACCATGACAACAACAACAGGGTCACTACTATAACCAAGACAACAACAGGGTCACTACTATAACAAGACAACAACAGGGTCACTACTATAACCATGACAACAACAGGGTCACTACTATAACAAGACAACAAAAACAGGGTCACTACTATAACCAAGACAACAACAACAGGGTCACTACTATAACAAGACAACAACAGGGTCACTACTATAACCAAGACAGACAACAGGGTCACTACTATAACCATGACAACAACAGGGTCACTACTATAACCATGACAACAACAGGGTCACTACTATAACCATAACAATAACAGGGTCACTACTATAACAAGACAACAACAGGGTCACTACTATAACAAGACAACAACAGGGTCACTACTATAACCATGACAACAACAGGGTCACTACTATAACAAGACAACAACAACAGGGTCACTACTATAACAAGACAACAACAACAACAGGGTCACTACTATAACCATGACAACAACAGGGTCACTACTATAACAAGACAACAACAGGGTCACTACTATAACAAGACAACAACAGGGTCACTACTATAACAAGACAACAACAGGGTCACTACTATAACCATGACAACAACAGGGTCACTACTATAACAAGACAACAACAACAGGGTCACTACTATAACAAGACACAACAACAGGGTCACTACTATAACAAGACAACAACAGGGTCACTACTATAACAAGACAACAACAGGGTCACTACTATAACAAGACAGACAACAACAGGGTCACTACTATAACAAGACACACAACAACAGGGTCACTACTATAATCAAGACACACAACAACAGGGTCACTACTATAACCATGACAACAACAGGGTCGCTACTATAACAAGACAACAACAGGGTCACTACTATAACCATGACAACAACAGAGTCACTACTATAACAAGACAGACAACAACAGGGTCACTACTATAACAAGACAACAACAACAGGGTCACTACTATAACCAAGACACACAACAACAGGGTCACTACTATAACCATGACAACAACAGGGTCACTACTATAACAAGACAACAACAACAACAGGGTCACTACTATAACCATGACAACAACAGGGTCACTACTATAACAAGACAACAACAGGGTCACTACTATAACAAGACAACAACAGGGTCACTACTATAACCATGACAACAACAACAGGGTCACTACTATAACCAAGACACACAACAACAGGGTCACTACTATAACCAAGACAACAACAGGGTCACTACTATAACCATGACAACAACAGGGTCACTACTATAACCAAGACACACAACAACAGGGTCACTACTATAACCAAGACAACAACAGGGTCACACAGAGACACAGGTTGCTTTTATTTGTGTGGGATCTTGGTGAGAGAAAACATAGCAGGATAAAATGTGCAGTCGTTCATCTCTGGAGAGAGGAAAAGTCATTTTCTCTCCACAGAAACTGAAAGAATGCCAAATGGCACTATATTCTCTATATACAGTGGGGAGAACAAGTATTTGATACATATTACATGACATTTTCGTCATTTAGCAGACGCTCTTATCCAGAGCGACTTACAAATTGGACACTGCCGATCTTGCAGGTTTTCCTACTTACAAAGCATGTAGAGGTCTGTCATTTTTATCATAGGTACACTTCAACTGTGAGAGACGGAATCTAAAACAAAAATCCAGAAAATCACATTGTATGATTTTTAAGTAATTAATTTGCATTTTATTGCATGACATAAGTATTTGATACATCAGAAAAGCAGAACTTAATATTTGGTACAGAAACCTTTGTTTGCAATTACAGAGATCATACGTTTCCTGTAAGTCTTGACCAGGTTTGCAGACACTGCAGCAGGGATTTTGGCCCACTCCTCCATACAGACCTTCCCCAGATCCTTCAGGTTTCGGGGCTGTCGCTGGGCAATACGGACTTTCAGCTCCCTCCAAAGATTTTCTATTGGGTTCAGGTCTGGAGACTGGCTAGGCCACTCCAGGACCTTGAGATGCTTCTTACGGAGCCACTCCTTAGTTACCCTGGCTGTGTGTTTCGGGTCGTTGTCATGCTGGAAGACCCAGCCATGACCCATCTTCAATGCTCTTACTGAGGGAAGGAGGTTGTTGGCCAAGATCTCGCGATACATGGCCCCATCCATCCTCCCCTCAATACGGTGCAGTCGTCCTGTCCCCTTTGCAGAAAAGCATCCCCAAAGAATGATGTTTCCACCTCCATGCTTCACGGTTGGTATGGTGTTCTTGGGGTTGTACTCATCCTTCTTCTTCCTCCAAACACGGCAAGTGGAGTTTAGACCAAAAAGCTCTATTTTTGTCTCATCAGACCACATGACCTTCTCCCATTCCTCCTCTGGATCATCCAGATGGTCATTGGCAAACTTCAGACAGGCCTGGACATGCGCTGGCTTGAGCAGGGGGACCTTGCGTGCGCTGCAGGATTTTAATCCATGATGGCGTAGTGTGTTACTAATGGTTTTCTTTGAGACTGTGGTCCCAGCTCTCTTCAGGTCATTGACCAGGTCCTGCCGTGTAGTTCTGGGCTGATCCCTCACCTTCCTCATGATCATTGATGCCCCACGAGGTGAGATCTTGCATGATGCCCCAGACCGAGGGTGATTGACCGTCATCTTGAACTTCTTCCATTTTCTAATAATTGCGCCAACAGTTGTTGCCTTCTCACCAAGCTGCTTGCCTATTGTCCTGTAGCCCATCCCAGCCTTGTGCAGGTCTACAATTTTATCCCTGATGTCCTTCCACAGCTCTCTGGTCTTCGACATTGTGGAGAGGTTGGAGTCTGTTTGATTGAGTGTGTGGACAGGTGTCTTTTATACAGGTAACGAGTTCAAACAGGTGCAGTTAATACAGGTAATAAGTGGAGAACAGGAGGGCTTCTTAAAGCAAAACTAACAGGTCTTTGAGAGACGGAATTCTTACTGGTTGGTAGGTGATCAAATACTTATGTCATGCAACAAAATGCAAATTAATTACTTAAAAATCATACAATGTGATTTTCTGGATTTTTGTTTTAGATTCCGTCTCTCACAGTTGAAGTGTACCTATGATAAAAATGACAGACCTCTACATGCTTTGTAAGTAGGAAAACCTGCAAAATCGGCAGTGTATCAAATACTTGTTCTCCCTACTGTAGTGCACTACTTTTGACCAGGGCACATAGGGGCTGATTCAGTCTCAGGAAATTGATTCCTTTCAGTATTTGGATTCACCTTATTCAGCCGTGTAACGAGCTCTGAGGGCAACCTTGTGCACTCTAGATACATTTCATTCAACCGCTGAAAACCCTCCCACTTGCTGGTCAGCAGATTTTCTCATGGAGTTTTCATTCAATAGGGTTTTCAGTACATTTTTCTTAAGCCATCCCTTTAAATACGGTGTAGCTTTTAGTTTCAAATTTTGTTGACAGACTCACTAGACTATATCAAGAGAACGGGGTTCAGAATATGACAGACTGACCAGGTGAAAGCTATGATCCCTTATTGATGTCACTTGTTAAATCCACTTCAGTCAGTGTAGATGAAGGGGAGGAGACAGGTTAAAGAAGGATTTTTAAGCCTTGAGACAATTGAGACATGGATTGTGTATGTGTGCCATTCAGAGGGTGAATGGGCAAAACAAAATATTTAAGTGCCTCTGAACAGGTATGGTAGTAGGTGCCAGGCGCACCGGTTTGAGTGTGTGAAGAAATGCAACGCTAATGGGGTTTTCACACACAACAGTTTCCCGTCTGTATCAAGAATGGTCCACCACCCAAAGGACATCCAACCAACTTGACACAATCGTGGGAAGCATTGGAGTCAACATGGGTCCATGCCCCCAATGAATTGAGGCTGTTCTGAGGGCACTTTTCTAACTCAATATTAGGAAGGTGTTCCTAATGTTTTGTACACTCAGTGTAAATATATGCATATTCGTCTCCGTTTCAGCACCAATTGGTAAATAAAAAAATTACTCTGATCTTGTAGATTATTTAGGTTATGGAAAGTATTTATGAATCATACAAAACAAGTTTGGAGAGCCTATAGAAAGAAAACTGTGGTTTAATTCATTCTGAAAATGGCCACATTCAGTTGGAAGATTAGTGTAGAATGTATAACAAGGATATATATATATATAATATAATAGTATATATTATATAATAGTGTCCAATAGTAGTCTATACCCTCGTCTATTGCCTGCACTAACCATGGAACTGTGTGAGGACACGGCCAAGTATTGCGCCACGCATCGGGTTCAAACTGTAACGGCTTGGTCTGCACTCCGCTCCGCTACGATTTAATTAGCCTACGTGTCTTTTTTTATACGATCCTTATCGACAACCACACGGCCGTGACGGCGTTTACACAGGAAGCAGATGAAGGTAAACGAAACAGTGTAAATAAATGGATTGATAATGTAGGAGGGAACTAACAGTCCATTGGCAGTGTAATACGTGTTGTTATTAGGCCTACTGACGGTCCATGCTGACAGTGGCTAGTATTTAACATGACGTGGCACATCGACGGGGCCGCAGTGGAGAAGGTGAGAAAGCTTCAAGTTCCTCTGCGTACACGTCACCGACAAACTGAAAATGGTCCACCCACGCAGACAGTGTGGTGAAGAAGGCACAACATCAGGAGGCTGAAGAAATTCAGCTTGGCACCTAAAACCCTCACAAACCTTTACAGATGCACCATTGATGCAGCATCCTGTCGGCCTGTATCACCGCCTGGTACGGCAACTGCACCATCTGCAACCGCAGGGCTCTCCAGAGAGTGGTGAGGTCTGCCCAACACATCACCGGGGGGGGCACACAGTCTGCCTTCCGGGACATCTACAGCACCCGGTGTCACAGGAAGGACAAAAAAGAAAGTTCACACCGTTACCATCGAGGTCAGTACAGGTGCTTCAAAGCTGGGACAGAGAGACTGAAAAAACTGCTTTTATCTCAAGGCCTTCAGACTGTTAAATAGTCATCACTAGCAGGCCTCCCCCAGTACTCTGCCCTAAACTTTAGTCACAGTCACTAGCCGGCTACCACCAGGATACTCTACCATGCACCTTAGAGGCTGTTGGCCTACGTACAGTACATAGTCCTGGAACACTGGTCACTTTAATAATGTTTACATACTGTTTTACCCATTTCAACTGTATATACTGTATTAATAATGTTTACATACTGTTTTACCCATTTCATATGTATATACTGTATTAATAATGTTTACATACTGTTTTACCCATTTCATATGTACAGTTGAAGTCGGAAGTTTACATACACCTTAGCCAAATACATTTCAACTCAGTTTTTCACAATTCCTGACATTTAATCCTAGTAAACATTCCCTGTCTTAGGTCAGTTAGGATCATCACTTTATTTTAAGAATGTGAAATGTCAGAATAATAGTAGAAATGTACATACTGTCACGCTCGTCTAAGGAGGAGGACCAATGCGCAGCGTTGAAGGTGAACATATTTCTATTTATTAGGGTATGATCACACGATCAAAATAACAGACGAAAACGTGATGTCTCTGGTTACATAAACAAACCAAATAAGAACAAGAAACCACAAACACAAAGTGAAAGACAGACAGTTAAATATGGCTCCCAATCAGAGACAACCAGCTGACACTCGTTGCCTCTGATTGGGAGTCACTCAGGCCAACATATAAATACAAACATAGAATTACACACCCTGGCTCAACATAACAGTGTCCCCAGAGCCAGGGCGTGACAGTACCCCCCCCCCTAAAGGCGCGGACTCCGACCGCGCCAACTAAATACCACAGGGGAGGGACCGGGTGGGCACTCCGCCTTGGCGGCGGATCCGGCTCCGGGCCTGATCCCCACTCCCTCTCCAACCCCCCAAAGTACCCCTGGTCCGGTCTGGCCCCGCTGGCCGGAGCTGGACTGCACACTGATGGAGCGGATTGCTCTAGCTCCGGCGTAACGCATCTGACCGGTGCCGGACCAGGCACCAGTGGAACAGTCACGGGCCGTGCCGGACCGACGACGCACACCACTGGCTTGGTGTGGGGAACAGGCACGGGCCGTGCTGGACTGACGACGCACACCACTGGCTTGGTGTGGGGAGCAGGAGCGGGCCGGACAGGGCTGACGAAACGCACCACTGACTTGGTGCGGGGAGCAGGCCGGGCTGAGCTGGCGACACGCACCGTAGACTTGGTGCGGGGAGCAGGAACGGGCCGAGCCGGGCTGACGAAACGCACCACAGACTTGGTGCGGGGAGCAGGAATGGGCCGGACTGGGCTGGCGACGCGCACCACCGACTTGGTGCGGAGAGCAGGAACGGGCCGGACAGGGCTGACGAAACGCACCACAGACTTGGTGCGGGGAGCAGGAATGGGCCGGACTGGGCTGGCGACGCGCACCACCGACTTGGTGCGGAGAGCAGGAACGGGCCGGACAGGGCTGACGAAACGCACCACAGACTTGGTGCGGGGAGCAGGAATGGGCCGAGCCGGGCTGACGACGCGCACCACTGACTTGGTGCGGGGAGCAGGAACAGACCGGACCGTACTGGGGACACACACCACTGGCCCTACACCGGGATCTGGAACGGGCCGGACCGGACTGGCAACACACGCCAGTACCTCTCGCCGTGCCTCTACATCCTCCATCCCCTCTACGACCAGTGGCCCCCGTAACCTGGCGGCCTCCTCTGGCAACCCGCTGGGCCGCTCTATCGCGGCCTCCTGCTTGTCCGACGTCGTGAGCCCCCCCCCCCTAAAAATTTTCTGGGAGTCTCTCTTCCCCGTGGGCCAGGCCTCGATAATTCTCGCCCAACTCTCGCTCTTCTGCTTCCAATCTCCGCCATTCAGCTCCTCATTCGGCTTGACCCAGTCGAAGCTCTTCCTCCACTGTTGCCAAGTCCACCCACTCTGCTCCTCACTAGGCTGCTTGGTCCAGTTCTGGTGGTTTCTTCTGTCACGATCGTCAGGGAGAGACCAATGCGCATCGTTGAAGGTGAACATATTTCTATTTATTAGGGTATGATCACACGATCAAAATAACAGACGAAAACGTGATGTCTCTGGTTACATAAACAAACCAAATAAGAACAAGAAACCACAAACACAAAGTGAAAGACAGACAGTTAAATATGGCTCCCAATCAGAGACAACCAGCTGACACTCGTTGCCTCTGATTGGGAGTCACTCAGGCCAACATAGAAATACAAACATAGAATTACACACCCTGGCTCAACATAACAGTGTCCCCAGAGCTAGGGCGTGACACATACACTCAATTACTGTTTGGTAGCATTGCCTTTAAATTGTTTAACTTGGGTCAAACGTTTCGGGTAGCCTTCCACAAGCTTCCCACAATAAGTTGGGTGAATTTTGGCCCATTCCTCCTGACAGAGCTGGTGTAACTGAGTCAGGTTTGTAGGCCTCCTTGCTCGCACACGCTTTTTCAGTTCTGCCAACACATTTTCTATAGGATTGAGGTCAAGGCTTTGTGATGGCCACTCCAATACCTTGACTTTGTTGTCCTTAAGCCATTTTGCCACAACTTTGGAAGTATGCTTTGGGTCATTGTCCATTTGGAAGACCCATTTGCGACCAAGCTTTAACTTCCTGACTGATGTCTTGAGATGTTGCTTCAAGATATCCACATAATATTCCTTCCTCACATTTTGTGAAGTGCACCAGTCCCTCCTGCAGCAAAGCATCCCCACAGCAAGATGCTGCCACCCCCGTGTTTCACGGTTGGGATGGTGTTCTTCGGCTTGCAAGCGACCCCCTTTTTCCTCCAAACAAAACGATAGTCATTATGGCCAAAGAGTTCTATTTTTGTTTCATCAGACCAGAGGACATTTCTCTAAAAAGTACGATCTTTGTCCCCATGTGTAGTTGCAAACCGTAGTCTGGCTTTTTTATGGCGGTTTTGGAGCAGTGGCTAATTCCTTGCTTTCAGGTTATGTCGATATAGGACTAGTTTTACTGTGGATATAGATACTTTTGTACCTGTTTCCTCCAGCATCTTCACAAGGTCCTTTGCTGTTGTTCTGGGATTGATTTGCACTTTTCGCAAAGGAGACAGAACGCGTCTCCTTCCTGAGCAGTATGATGACTGTGCGGTCCCATGGTGTTTATACTTGTGTACTATTGTTTGTACAGATGAACGTGGTACCTTCAGGCGTTTGGAAATTGCTCCCAAGATGAACCAGACTTGTGGAGGTCTACAATTCTTTTCTGAGGTCTTGGCTGATTTCTTTTGATTTTCCCATGATGTCAAGCAAAGAGGCACTGAGTTTGAAGGTAGGCCTTGAAATACATCCACAGGTACACCTCCAACTGACTCAAACGATGTCAATTAGCCTATCAGAAACTACTAAAGCCATTACATCATTTTCCTGAATATTCCAAGCTGTTTAAAGGCACAGTCAACTTAGTGTATGTAAACTTCTGACCCGCTGGAATTGTGATACAGTGAATTATAAGTGAAATAATCTGTCTGTAAACTATTGTTGGAAAAATTACTTGTGTCATGCACAAAGTAGATGTCCTAACCGACATGCCAAAACTATAGTTTGTTAACAAGAAATTTGTGGAGTGGTTGAAAAACAAGTTTTAATGACTCCATCCTAGGTGTATGTAATCTTCCGACTTCAACTGTATATACTTTATTAATAATGTTTACATACTGTTTTACCCATTTCATGTGTATGTACTGTATTCTAGTCTATCCTATTGAACTATTGCTGTACATATACTATTCTATCCCACGTATTATTCAGATATACTACATATTCTATCCATATACTGTCCATAATGTCTATACATCCCATCATATATACACATATATACACTACCAGTCAAAAGTTTGGACACACCTACTCATTCAAGGCTTTTTCTTTATTTGTTTTAACTATTTCTACATTGTAGAATAATAATGAAGACATCAAAACTATGAAATAACACATATGGAATCATGTAGTAACCATAAAAGTGTTAAACAAATGATTCTTCAAATAGCCACCCTTTGCCTTGATGACAGCTTCATGAGGTAGTCACCTGGTATTCCATTCTTTTACTTTTAGATTAGTGTGTATTGTTGTGTATTGTTAGATATTACTGCACTGTTGGAGCTAGGAACACAAGCATTTCACTACACCTGCAATGACATCTGCTAAATATGTGTATTTGACCAATAAAATTTGATTTGATTTGAAATAGGAAACAGAGAAAGTCAGGGTAGCCTATAACGAAGACAATCGAGACTGCTAATCCCTGCAAGTTAAAAGGCAGTAAAATTCTGAATAATGGCACAGCATTTCATAAACTTGACTGGAAAAGGTGACATGTTGATGTGTTGCTTCAGTTTGCTGCCATATGACTGGTTTCACATTTGTCTCCAGCGACCATAAGGTCAAATAGATCTAAAACATTTATATTTACAATTCACTTGTCAATAGCTCTTATGAAGTTGTATATTACAGTGCGTGGAGAATGCTGTTATATCTATTGGGGAAAAAATGAAGCTGATGCTTTTTCCACTTGGAAACGAATAGCGGGTGAAATACCATGCCGTTCTCATGCTTAAATTCAAGGACAGAATACAATGAGAGAGAGAAAAGTGCATAAAAAGGGAATTGTGTTCCATTTACACGCTCTTAACTCAGGTCTGAATTTCCCCCATAGGGAGCTATACAGGGAATAGGTTACCATTTGAGTTCTGAGTGCAGGAGAATACTTTTCAGAAGCGCGCACACAAACACACTTTCAGAAGCATTGAAGTGTAATCCCGAGTGAACAGGGTGAAAGAGAAATTGGCGAGAAAAAAAGTCGCCAATTTAAAAATTAGGCGGCTGCACTCCGAATGAAGCCACGCGATTATTTCATCTGAAACACACAGAGACTATGACAAGAGGGGCGCGAAGTAAACCATGCCTCAGGCTAGCGCAAGAGAGCGGACGTGTGTGTGTAACAAGCATCGAGTTTGCCGTTTCTAGCACATTCTCCCCAGGCAGGGGCAGGTTTGGTCAGGGGTTTAAACAGCTGTATAGTAACTATGTAACCCGTCTCCTCTCATAACACCTGGGGCAGACCAGACCTGCAGAGATATCAGAAACAACTATATTTTCTTATCAATACTGATGCAGGCTAGTACAGCTACTGTATAAAGACAGAAAATGAACACTTTATGAATAATAAAGCTTCTGACTATTTAACCGTTATTTTTTTATTTTTTTTATTTTTTTGGGGGGGGGGGGGGATGGATCAGCTTAATATTGCAGATAGATTGTATCTTCTATCAATGTAATTGTCTGCATCACTTCCAATCCCCCATGTTTTTTATATATATACTCCCCTTTATTACTTTCCAACCCCGCCATCCTTTCCCTACTTGGAGTAAATTAGTGAACAACAATGCCCAGGCCTCTACTTCCGGTCTATACTTACTATCTACACCTTATGGACACAGTTAATTTTACAATAATTATATTATATTATATATATATATATATATATATATATATATATAACATATATAATATTTAACAGCTTTTTGGTTTAAACCCAGATCAGCCATTTGTTCTCTCTAGGAGTTAATGTTGAGTGTCTTCTCCTGTCTAAGCTGTAAATCACTGTTACTCAAAGGGAGATCAGGGACGCTGAATCTCCTGACACACACTAACTCAACCTGCCGATTCCCGTTATCGCTGCCGGTAAGGTACCGTTGCCCGGTATTATTCCACACTCTACCTTTCCCTGAAAGTAGAAATAACAACCTTAAAACATATTATTGTTCTAGCTCCACTCCGGGAGAGACAAGAGGGTTTGGGGCTATTGCTAAAACTACGGTTGCCATGGCCCGGTGATGACAGCTAATTAGCAAGTCTCTGGACATGAGCGTAGTGTGACTCAGCACTGGCTGTATCCCAAACGCCACCCTATTCCCTATATAGTGAAGTTGTTTTGACCACCACTATCAATGTACAAACAGCGGCATGTGAGCCAGGTGAATACCACATTAAGAGGAGGATGACACATTAACTAAAGCATTGTTAGTTAGCTAGCCTAGCCTAGCCTAGCCTAGCCTAGCCTACACCTCTATTATCCAGTAGGGTTAGAGGGAATTCAACCAGAAGCGAGAAGCCTGGAGACTGGAGTAGAGGATATGATGCCAGATGCTGGAGTAGAGGATATGATGCCAGATGCTGATGAGCATCAACCGGAAACCAGCATAAAGCTGTGGATTACATTCGTATAGCACAGCTCATTGGGTAGTTTATTTAAGCAGTAGTGGATCCAGTGTCGCTGAGTTTAACTCCCGTATTAGCTGGCTGTTTCTGGTGTCCTCTGCGGACTGAAAGAGTGAGAAAACATCAATGAAAGCGGATATGGAAATTATGAGTTAATCCCACAATGGGGCTCGTTCGTAAAAACGCCTCGTAGACGATATGCCAGTGTGCTTTCCTTAAAAATCCATATCTGTGTAGATGTGTGGAAAATAACAACGGTAAGCAGCCATGGCTGTCCGATTTAGATCAATACGAACACTGTTCACACAGAAAAACATCTCAAACACATGCAAAAATAAACTGAGACTTCTATCCTGTAGTAACACAGTTCAAATCTAAGCTACCACTGTTTGCCAGTTGGGATTTTCACAAGACTGACACTGTTCTATTGCTGAGCAGAGAACACTGGGATCACAAAACTAGTTTGATTAGGGGGGGGGGGGTCCACTACAGACTGGAAGATAATCACCCTTCCACTGTTCCTGGCTGCATCCCAAATGGCACCCTCTTCCCTATTCCCAGAGCCTGGTCTAAAGTAGTGCACTATGTAGGGAATAGGGTGCCATTTGGGACTCCTGCTCTGGTCTTCAGTGAGTTGTGAATTTGCTGATGTTCAGAATGAAGGCTAGCTTGGCGTATAGTCCAGTTATGTATGGTAGCTACAGTGGGGAGAACAAGTATTTGATACACTGCCGATTTTGCAGGTTTTCCTACTTACGAAGCATGTAGAGGTCTGTAATTTTTATCATAGGTACACTTCAACTGTGAGAGAAGGAATCTAAAACAAAAATCCAGAAAATCACATTGAATGATTTTTAAGTAATTAATTTGCATTTTATTGCATGACATAAGTATTTGATACATCAGAAAAGCAGAACTTAATATTCGGTACAGAAACCTTTGTTTGCAATTACAGAGATCATACGTTTCCTGTTTTTAGATTCCGTCTCTCCCAGTTGAAGTGTACCTATGATAAAAATTACAGACCTCTAACATGCTTCGTAAGTAGGAAAACCTGCAAAATCGGCAGTGTATCAAATACTTGTTCTCCCCACTGTATGTATGGTAGCTATTTATGGTAGCTATGTATGGCAGTTTTGTATGGTAGCTATGTATGGTACCAATGTATGGTAGCTATGTATGGTAGTTTTGTATGGTAGCTATGTATGGTAGCTTTGTATGGTAGCTTTGTATGGTAGCTATGTATGGTAGCTTTGTATGGTAGCTATGTATGGTATCTATGTATGGTAGTTATGTATGGTAGCTATTTATGGTAGCTATGTATGTTAGCTATGTATGGTATCTATGTATGGTAGCTATGTATGGTTTGTTTGTGATGAAAGAGAAAGCAGTGAGACATAACAAGAAGCTGTGTAGGACCAATTATATGACTGAACAGATGCAGTGTTATTATTTTTCAGTTCTCATGTAAACCAACAAAATGCAACAGCACTCCATTCTACTTCCTCTCTCCTCTCCAGGCTGGCTCAGACTCTGCTCTCACTAAGGGATCAGGTAATAAGTAGGGGTTTGGATCTATCTGAAGTCCCTAATATCTACATTACAATCTTTCTGTCTGTCTGTCTTTCTCCACATTGTTCTGTCTCCTCCTCTCTCTCTTTCTGTCTTTGTTGGCTTTGGTGCTCAATTACAGAGCATTGTATGGTAGCTATGTATGGTACCTATGTTTGATAGCTATGTATGGTAGCTATGTATGGTAGCTATGTATGGTACCTATGTTTGATAGCTATGTATGGTAGCTATGTATGGTAGCTACAGTGGGGAAAAAAAGTATTTAGTCAGCCACCAATTGTGCAAGTTCTCCCACTTAAAAAGATGAGAGGCCTGTAATTTTCATCATAGGTACACGTCAACTATGACAGACAAATTGAGAATTTTTTTTCCTGAAAATCACATTGTAGGATTTTTTATGAATTTATTTGCAAATTATGGTGGAAAATAAGTATTTGGTCACCTACAAACAAGCAACATTTCTGGCTCTCACAGACCTGTAACTTCTTCTTTAAGAGGCTCCTCTGTCCTCCACTCGTTACCTGTATTAATGGCACCTGTTTGAACTTGTTATCAGTATAAAAGACACCTGTCCACAACCTCAAACAGTCACACTCCAGACTCCACTATGGCCAAGACCAAAGAGCTGTCAAAGGACACCAGAAACAAAATTGTAGACCTGCACCAGGCTGGGAAGACTGAATCTGCAATAGGTAAGCAGCTTGGTTTGAAGAAATCAACTGTGGGAGCAATTATTAGGAAATGGAAGAAATACAAGACCACTGATAATCTCCCTTGATCTGGGGCTCCACGCAAGATCTCACCCCGTGGGGTCAAAATGATCACAAGAACGGTGAGCAAAAATCCCAGAACCACACGGGGGGACCTAGTGAATGACCTGCAGAGAGCTGGGACCAAAGTAACAAAGCCTACCATCAGTAACAAACTACGCCGCCAGGGACTCAAATCCTGCAGTGCAAGACGTGTCCCCCTGCTTAAGCCAGTACATGTCCAGGCCCGTCTGAAGTTTGCTAGAGTGCATTTGGATGATCCAGAAGAGGATTGGGAGAATGTCATATGGTCAGATGAAACCAAAATATAACTTTTTGGTAAAAACTCAACTCGTCGTGTTTGGAGGACAAAGAATGCTGAGTTGCATCCAAAGAACACCATACCTACTGTGAAGCATGGGGGTGGAAACATCATGCTTTGGGGCTGTTTTTCTGCAAAGGGACCAGGATGACTGATCCGTGTGAAGGAAAGAATGAATGGGGCCATGTATCGTGAGATTTTGAGTGAAAAACTCCTTCCATCAGCAAGGGCATTGAAGATGAAACGTGGCTGGGTCTTTCAGCATGACAATGATCCCAAACACACCGCCCGGGCAACGAAGGAGTGGCTTCGTAAGAAGTATTTCAAGGTCCTGGAGTGGCCTAGCCAGTCTCCAGATCTCAACCCCATAGAAAATCTTTGGAGGGAGTTGAAAGGGAGTTGAAAGTCCGTGTTGCCCAGCGACAGCCCCAAAAACATCACTGCTCTAGAGGAGATCTGCATGGAGGAATGGGCCAAAATACCAGCAACAGTGTGTGAAAACCTTGTGAAGACTTACAGAAAACGTTTGACCTGTGTCATTGCCAACAAAGGGTATATAACAAAGTATTGAGAAACTTTTGTTATTGACCAAATACTTATTTTCCACCATAATTTGGAAATAAATTCATAACAAATCCTACAATGTGATT
The DNA here is from genome assembly GCA_031479575.1 of Coregonus ussuriensis. Lineage (NCBI taxonomy): Eukaryota > Metazoa > Chordata > Actinopteri > Salmoniformes > Salmonidae > Coregonus > Coregonus ussuriensis. The sequence continues at coordinate 43,392,890 of CM062475.1, read as the reverse complement.
TTCTGGATTTTTTTTTCTCATTTTGTCTGTCGTAGTTGACGTGTACCTATGATGAAAATTACAGGCCTCTCTCATCTTTTTAAGTGGGAGAACTTGCACAATTGGTGGCTGACTAAATAATTTTTTCCCCCACTGTATGTATGGTAGCTATGTATGGTAGCTATGTATGGTAGCTATGTATGGTAGCTATGTATGGTAGCTATGTATGGTAGCTATGTATGGCAGCTATGTATGGCAGCTATGTATGGCAGCTATGTATGGCAGCTATGTATGGTACCTATGTATGGTACCTATGTATGGTAGCTATGTATGGTACCTATGTATGGTACCTATGTATAGTAGCTATGTATGGTACCTATGTATAGTAGCTATGTATGGTACCTATGTAGCTAGGTACAGTTTAGTAGCTACTGTATGTATGGTAGCTATGTGTAGTAGCTATGTGTAGTAGCTAAATGATGCCAATAAAATGTTTCTAAAAATAAAACATCTCTCTCTCTCTCCCTTCATCTCTGTCAATTCAATTTAATTCAATAGACTTTATTGACATGGCAAGTTAAATTACTTACATTGTCAAAGTATAGATATAACAAAAATGGTGGGACCAACAGCAATAATAATAATAGTAGTAGTGGAAATGGGATTACCATTAACAGCAACTACAACAACAATATTAATGAGAATAACAATACATTAAAGCAATAGTAGTCGACCAGTCTCAACCTGACTGAGAAGACACATTACATGGTATGAAAGACAAAACAAAACGGGAAAATAATATTGACATTACATTGCACTTTTTACTGGCTGTCCCTCAGGTTGTGGCAGGAGGACACAGATTTGGCTGCCAAAACTGCATATTTTGGCTTTTCACCAAATAAATAATAGATTTTTTCTTCCTCTTTTATAGTTTCAAATTCTTTGTACTGAATGATAATTTGGGGAAATAAATATTCTCTTAGGTCTGAGTATTTGTCACAGTGTAATAGGAAATGCAGCTCTGTCTCTACCTCTCCCCGGGGGCAGAGTGAGCACAGCCTGTCCTCTCTGGGCAGCCAGGTTTGCCTGTGACGACCGGTCTCTATAGCCAGACTGTGCTCACTGAGTCTGTACCTAGTCATTGTTTTCCTCAGTTTTCTATCAGTCACAGTGGTCAGATAGTCTGCCACCATGTACTGTCTGTTTAGAGCCAAATAGCATTGAAGCTTACTTTGATTTTTTGTGGTGTCTTTCCAATAGGTGATATATTTTTCATTTTGCTTTGTGATGATTTGGTTGGCCCAGATTTTCTGAGTGCTGTCCTGAGGCTCTATGAGGTTGGTTTGGGTTAGTGAACTGAGTCTCAGAACCAGCTGGCTGAGGGGACTCTTCTCTTGTTTCATCTCTTGACATTGTAGAGCTGTGTGATGAAATGTTTTGTGGTCGCTTGTTTTTAGATTGTTGTAAAATTTGATGGATCTTTTTTCTATTCGAATAAGGACGGGGTATTATTTTGAGTTTTTCTTTACACTTGCAATACAGTCTTGCAAAACACTGCATGCAGTATTTCGATTGGATGTTTGTCCCATTTAGTAAATTCATTATTAGAGAGCGGACCCCATACTTCGCTGCCATATAGAGCAATTGGTTCAATAACTGATTGGAAAGTTTTGAGCCAGATTCTAATTGGAATTTCGATTTTAATATTCCTTTTAATGGCATAGATTATGAGCTCTTCTTGCTTTGTCTCTCAGCTCATTCACAGCCATGTGAAAGCTACCTGTGTTTTTAGTCCTAGATACGTGTCGTTTTTGGTGTGTTCTAATAGAAGTGTCCAAATAGACCTCTTTTGGAAAATAATTTAATTCATTTTTTTTAGATTAATGGTCAGAGCCCAAGTCTGACAGAGCCTGTGGCAGATGATCTAGATGCTGCTGTAACCACTCCTTAGTGAGAGACAGTAGCACCAGGTCATCTGCGTACAGCAGGCACTTGATTTCAGTGTTGTGTAGGGTGAGACCAGGTGCTGCCGATTCGACTAATGTTTTTGCCAATTCATTAATGTAGATGTTAAATAGTGTTGGACTTACTGGGCAGCCCTGTTTCACTCACGTCCCTGAGAGAAGAAGTCTGTTTGCTTGTTGCCAATTTTAAATCACAAATGTGTTATTAGTGTACATTGATTTAATGACATATGTTTTCCCTCCAATACCACTTTCTATTAGTTTATAAAAAAATACCTTTGTGCCAAATTGAATCAAATGCTTTCTTGAAGTCTACAAAACTCACTGTCTCTCCCCATCACGCTCTCTCTTCATCTCGGTCTCTCTCTCTCTCTCCCCATCTCTCTCTCTCTTCATCTCGGTCTCTCTCTCCCCATCTCTCTCTTCATCTCTCTCTCTCTCTCTTCATCTCTGTCTCTCTTTCTCTCTCCCCATCTCTGTCTCTCTTTCTCTCTCCCCATCTCTCTCTCTCTTCATCTTTGTCTCTCTCCCCATCTCCCTCTCTCTCTCTCTCCATCTCTCTCTTCATCTCGGTCTCTCTCTCTCCCCATCTCTCTCTCTCTCTTCATCTGTCTCTGTCTCTCTCTCACTTCACCTCGGTCTCTCTCTCTCTCTCCCTCCCCATCTCTCTCTTCATCTCGGTCTCTCTCTTCATCTCGGTCTCTCTCTCCCTCTCCATCTCTGTCTCTCTCCCCATCTCTCTCTTCATCTGTCTCTTTCTCTCCCCATCTCTCTCTCTCTTCATCTGTCTCTCTGTCTCTCTCTTCATCTCTGTCTCTCTTTCTCTTCCCATCTCTGTCTCTCTTTCTCTCCCCATCGCTCTCTCTTCATCTCTGTCTCTCTTTCTCTCTCCCCATCTCTCTCTGTTCATCTCTGTCTCTCTCCCCATCTCCCTCTCTCTCTCCCCATCTCTCTCTCTCTTCATCTCTGTATCTCTCCCCATCCCCCCCCCCCCCCCCCCCATCTCTCTCTCTCTCTGAAGTTGAAGAGGAAACAGCAGCATATCTGGGACAAGGGGACCCTGCATGTCTCTCTATATAAAGCTGTGAAGCTACAGACAGTAGCCGTGGAAAGTTTGAGATGCGCTTGATTGTGCTGAGAGTCCCAAATGACGCCCTATTCCCTTTATAGTGCACTACCTTTGACCAGGACCCATAGGGCTTTGGCCAAAAGTAGTGCACTGTATAGGGAATAGGGTGCCATTTGGGATGTAACCCATGATATGCAGGGGAGTGCCGAAAAGAGAGGCCGTTGGCCACAATTTCTTGCAGGTCAATTAGCCAATTAGACGAGTGGCCTTGGGCACGGCAGTTCAGAATCACACCAATTAGGATGTGGAGGGTGGGGTTGGCCTGCAGGGATGTCACAGAGCACAAACTCAATTCAGACTGTCAAACTGAATGACATCAGATGACCACGGCTGACCATTCAGACCGTCAAACTGTATGACACCAGATGACCACGGCTGACCATTCAGACCGTCAGACTGTATGACATCAGATGACCACGGCTGACCATTCAGACCGTCAAACTGTATGACATCAGATGACCACGGCTGACCATTCAGACCGTCAGACTGTATGACATCAGATGACCACGGCAGACCATTCAGACCGTCAAACTGTATGACATCAGATGACCACGGCTGACCATTCAGACCGTCAAACTGTATGACATCAGATGACCACGGCTGACCATTCAGACCGTCAAACTGTATGACATCAGATGACCACGGCTGACCATTCAGACCGTCAAACTGTATGACACCAGATGACCACGGCTGTCCATTCAGACCGTCAAACTGTATGACATCAGATGACCACGGCTGACCATTCAGACCGTCAAACTGTATGACATCAGATGACCACGGCTGACCATTCAGACCGTCAAACTGTATGACATCAGATGACCACGGCTGACCATTCAGACCGTCAAACTGTATGACATCAGATGACCACGGCTGACCATTCAGACCGTCAAACTGTATGACATCAGATGACCACGGCTGACCATTCAGACCGTCAAACTGTATGACATCAGATGACCACGGCTGACCCGCCACAACTACAGAATACCTAATTTCTCAAAAACAACAATATGTTACTCCTACCTCAGGAGTCAATAAGACAAGAGACTCAGAAAGAGCGAGAGAAGCAATGTCTCTACATTCAGTCAAAAAGCATAAGGAAGAAATGCCCAAACAGCCATAATATAAAACGGCATGACGACATGGTTGGGGGAAAATAAACAAGCCTTTTTTCCCCCCCAGTTTTATGCATAACCCCTGTTAAACCAGTGTCTTTCAGGGTCATTAGAATACAAAAACGTGAACTAAACAGCTGTTCTTGTGACACCGACGACAAATGTTGTCCAGATAAATCAAGGCAGGAGAGTGGAGGGGATGCACTTTCTATACCTGATGCTATTCTGACCATTGTTCTCTTAATAAACTGTTCGACCCAGATGCCACATAACGAGTGGGAATAAAAGCAGGAAGTGGAAATAGCCTATATGCTTTTTTCACCCCCCCTGTCCAGACAGTGTGAGGTGACTGTGTGTGCTAGAGGTCTTCAAGGATCCACCCGAACACGAATACCCGAGACACGAACCGGGACACCCAAACTCGGGTCCGGGCCCTGTTTGATTGTCATCGGGTCTCGGGTCTATATAACCAGACCTGAGTTGACCCGAACACGGCTCTGCATAGCTAATATAGCATATTTATTTTATGCTAATAAGGTTCATTTATTGACTTATAGAAGGCCGAGCCAACATATATAGACCTATTAGCAACATGGCTGAGCTAAAACTCAAGGAATATTGTTACATTTATTTACATGGTTAGGGTAGAAGTTAAGTGAACGTTAGTTGTTAAAATCACATGTGAATACGACTTGTAGAGTGAGCCTGTACACTTAATGCTACAAGTCACTGATGGCTCCAGTAAGAATACAACTAATAGAAGAAAACAGACAGAGTAAATGTTGTAGAAAACAGACAGAGTAACTGTTGAAGAAAACAGAGAGTACATGTTGTAGAAAACAGACAGTACCGGTTGAAGAAAACAGAGAGTACATGTTGTAGAAAACAGACAGTACCGGTTGAAGAAAACAGACAGTAAATGTTGTAGAAAACAGACAGAGTAACTGTTGAAGAAAACAGACAGAGTAACTGTTGAAGAAAACAGACAGTAAATGTTGTAGAAAACAGACAGAGTAACTGTTGAAGAAAACAGACAGAGTAAATGTTGTAGAAAACAGACAGAGTAACTGTTGAAGAAAACAGACAGTAAATGTTGTAGAAAACAGACAGAGTAACTGTTGAAGAAAACAGACAGTAAATGTTGTAGAAAACAGACAGAGTAAATGTTGTAGAAAACAGACAGAGTAAATGTTGTAGAAAACAGACAGAGTAAATGTTGTAGAAAACAGACAGAGTAACTGTTGAAGAAAACAGACAGTAAATGTTGTAGAAAACAGACAGAGTAAATGTTGTAGAAAACAGACAGAGTAACTGTTGAAGAAAACAGAGAGTACATGTTGTAGAAAACAGACAGAGTAAATGTTGTAGAAAACAGACAGAGTAACTGTTGTAGAAAACAGACAGAGTAAATGTTGTAGAAAACAGACAGAGTAAATGTTGTAGAAAACAGACAGAGTAAATGTTGAAGAAAACAGACAGAGTAACTGTTGAAGAAAACAGACAGAGTAACTGTTGAAGAAAACAGACAGAGTAAATGTTGTTGAAAACAGACAGAGTAACTGTTGAAGAAAACAGACAGAGTAACTGTTGAAGAAAACAGACAGAGTAACTGTTGTAGAAAACAGACAGAGTAACTGTTGAAGAAAACAGACAGTAAATGTTGTAGAAAACAGACAGAGTAAATGTTGTAGAAAACAGACAGAGTAAATGTTGTAGAAAACAGACAGAGTAACTGTTGAAGAAAACAGAGAGTACATGTTGTAGAAAACAGACAGAGTAAATGTTGTAGAAAACAGACAGAGTAACTGTTGTAGAAAACAGACAGAGTAACTGTTGAAGAAAACAGACAGAGTAAATGTTGTAGAAAACAGACAGAGTAAATGTTGTAGAAAACAGACAGAGTAACTGTTGTGGAAACAGAGAGTAAATGTTGTGGAAACAGAGAGTAAATGTTGTGGAAACAGAGAGTAACTGTTGTAGAAAACAGACAGAGTAACTGTTGAAGAAAACAGACAGTAAATGTTGTAGAAAACAGACAGAGTAACTGTTGAAGAAAACAGAGAGTACATGTTGAAGAAAACAGACAGAGTAAATGTTGTAGAAAACAGACAGAGTAACTGTTGAAGAAAACAGAGAGTACATGTTGTAGAAAACAGACAGAGTAACTGTTGAAGAAAACAGACAGAGTAACTGTTGAAGAAAACAGACAGTAAATGTTGTAGAAAACAGACAGAGTAACTGTTGAAGAAAACAGAGAGTACATGTTGAAGAAAACAGACAGAGTAACTGTTGAAGAAAACAGACAGAGTAAATGTTGAAGAAAACAGACAGAGTAACTGTTGAAGAAAACAGACAGTAAATGTTGTAGAAAACAGACAGAGTAAATGTTGTAGAAAACAGACAGTAACTGTTGAAGAAAACAGACAGTAAATGTTGTAGAAAACAGACAGAGTAAATGTTGTAGAAAACAGACAGAGTAACTGTTGAAGAAAACAGACAGAGTAAATGTTGAAGAAAACAGACAGAGTAACTGTTGAAGAAAACAGACAGTAAATGTTGTAGAAAACAGACAGAGTAACTGTTGAAGAAAACAGACAGAGTAACTGTTGAAGAAAACAGAGAGTACATGTTGTAGAAAACAGACAGAGTAACTGTTGAAGAAAACAGACAGAGTAACTGTTGAAGAAAACAGACAGTAAATGTTGTAGAAAACAGACAGAGTAAATGTTGTAGAAAACAGACAGAGTAACTGTTGAAGAAAACAGACAGAGTAAATGTTGTAGAAAACAGACAGAGTAACTGTTGAAGAAAACAGACAGAGTAACTGTTGAAGAAAACAGAGAGTACATGTTGTAGAAAACAGACAGAGTAAATGTTGTAGAAAACACAGAGTAACTGTTGAAGAAAACAGACAGTAAATGTTGTAGAAAACAGACAGAGTAAATGTTGTAGAAAACAGACAGAGTAACTGTTGTAGAAAACAGAGTACATGTTGTAGAAAACAGACAGAGTAAATGTTGTAGAAAACAGACAGAGTAACTGTTGTAGAAAACAGACAGAGTAACTGTTGAAGAAAACAGACAGAGTAAATGTTGTAGAAAACAGACAGAGTAAATGTTGTAGAAAACAGACAGAGTAAATGTTGTGGAAACAGAGAGTAAATGTTGTGGAAACAGAGAGTAAATGTTGTGGAAACAGAGAGTAACTGTTGTAGAAAACAGACAGAGTAACTGTTGAAGAAAACAGAGAGTACATGTTGAAGAAAACAGACAGAGTAACTGTTGAAGAAAACAGACAGAGTAACTGTTGAAGAAAACAGACAGAGTAACTGTTGAAGAAAACAGACAGAGTAACTGTTGAAGAAAACAGACAGAGTAACTGTTGAAGAAAACAGAGAGTACATGTTGAAGAAAACAGACAGAGTAACTGTTGAAGAAAACAGACAGAGTAAATGTTGAAGAAAACAGACAGAGTAACTGTTGAAGAAAACAGACAGAGTAACTGTTGAAGAAAACAGAGAGTACATGTTGAAGAAAACAGACAGAGTAACTGTTGAAGAAAACAGACAGAGTAAATGTTGAAGAAAACAGACAGAGTAACTGTTGAAGAAAACAGACAGTAAATGTTGTAGAAAACAGACAGAGTAAATGTTGTAGAAAACAGACAGAGTAACTGTTGAAGAAAACAGACAGAGTAAATGTTGAAGAAAACAGACAGAGTAACTGTTGAAGAAAACAGACAGTAAATGTTGTAGAAAACAGACAGAGTAAATGTTGTAGAAAACAGACAGAGTAACTGTTGAAGAAAACAGACAGAGTAAATGTTGTAGAAAACAGACAGAGTAACTGTTGAAGAAAACAGAGTAAATGTTGTAGAAAACAGACAGAGTAACTGTTGAAGAAAACAGACAGAGTAACTGTTGAAGAAAACAGACAGTAAATGTTGTAGAAAACAGACAGAGTAAATGTTGTAGAAAACAGACAGAGTAACTGTTGAAGAAAACAGACAGAGTAAATGTTGAAGAAAACAGACAGAGTAACTGTTGAAGAAAACAGACAGTAAATGTTGTAGAAAACAGACAGAGTAAATGTTGTAGAAAACAGACAGAGTAACTGTTGAAGAAAACAGACAGAGTAAATGTTGTAGAAAACAGACAGAGTAAATGTTGAAGAAAACAGACAGAGTAACTGTTGAAGAAAACAGACAGTAAATGTTGTAGAAAACAGACAGAGTAAATGTTGTAGAAAACAGACAGAGTAACTGTTGAAGAAAACAGACAGAGTAAATGTTGTAGAAAACAGACAGAGTAACTGTTGAAGAAAACAGAGTAACTGTTGAAGAAAACAGAGAGTACATGTTGTAGAAAACAGACAGAGTAACTGTTGAAGAAAACAGACAGTAACTGTTGTAGAAAACAGACAGAGTAACTGTTGAAGAAAACAGAGAGTAAATGTTGTAGAAAACAGACAGAGTAACTGTTGAAGAAAACAGACAGAGTAACTGTTGAAGAAAACAGACAGTAAATGTTGTAGAAAACAGACAGAGTAAATGTTGTAGAAAACAGACAGAGTAAATGTTGTGGAAACAGAGAGTAAATGTTGTGGAAACAGAGAGTAAATGTTGTGGAAACAGAGAGTAAATGTTGTGGAAACAGAGAGTAAATGTTGTGGAAACAGAGAGTAAATGTTGTGGAAACAGAGAGTAACTGTTGTAGAAAACAGACAGAGTAACTGTTGAAGAAAGCAGACAGTAACTGTTGAAGAAAACAGACAGTAAATGTTGTAGAAAACAGACAGAGTAACTGTTGTAGAAAACAGACAGAGTAACTGTTGAAGAAAACAGAGAGTACATGTTGTAGAAAACAGACAGAGTAAATGTTGTAGAAAACAGACAGAGTAACTGTTGTAGAAAACAGACAGAGTAACTGTTGAAGAAAACAGACAGAGTAAATGTTGTAGAAAACAGACAGAGTAAATGTTGTAGAAAACAGACAGAGTAAATGTTGTGGAAACAGACAGAGTAAATGTTGTGGAAACAGAGAGTAAATGTTGTGGAAACAGAGAGTAACTGTTGTAGAAAACAGACAGAGTAACTGTTGAAGAAAACAGACAGTAAATGTTGTAGAAAACAGACAGAGTAACTGTTGAAGAAAACAGAGAGTACATGTTGAAGAAAACAGACAGAGTAAATGTTGTAGAAAACAGACAGAGTAACTGTTGAAGAAAACAGAGAGTACATGTTGTAGAAAACAGACAGAGTAACTGTTGAAGAAAACAGACAGAGGAACTGTTGAAGAAAACAGACAGTAAATGTTGTAGAAAACAGACAGAGTAACTGTTGAAGAAAACAGAGAGTACATGTTGAAGAAAACAGACAGAGTAACTGTTGAAGAAAACAGACAGAGTAAATGTTGAAGAAAACAGACAGAGTAACTGTTGAAGAAAACAGACAGTAAATGTTGTAGAAAACAGACAGAGTAAATGTTGTAGAAAACAGACAGTAACTGTTGAAGAAAACAGACAGTAAATGTTGTAGAAAACAGACAGAGTAAATGTTGTAGAAAACAGACAGAGTAACTGTTGAAGAAAACAGACAGAGTAACTGTTGAAGAAAACAGACAGAGTAAATGTTGAAGAAAACAGACAGAGTAACTGTTGAAGAAAACAGACAGTAAATGTTGTAGAAAACAGACAGAGTAAATGTTGTAGAAAACAGACAGAGTAAATGTTGTGGAAACAGACAGAGTAAATGTTGTGGAAACAGAGAGTAAATGTTGTGGAAACAGAGAGTAACTGTTGTAGAAAACAGACAGAGTAACTGTTGAAGAAAACAGACAGAGTAAATGTTGTAGAAAACAGACAGAGTAACTGTTGAAGAAAACAGACAGAGTAACTGTTGAAGAAAACAGAGAGTACATGTTGTAGAAAACAGACAGTAACTGTTGAAGAAAACAGACAGAGTAACTGTTGAAGAAAACAGACAGTAAATGTTGTAGAAAACAGACAGAGTAAATGTTGTAGAAAACAGACAGAGTAACTGTTGAAGAAAACAGACAGAGTAAATGTTGTAGAAAACAGACAGAGTAACTGTTGAAGAAAACAGACAGAGTAACTGTTGAAGAAAACAGAGAGTACATGTTGTAGAAAACAGACAGAGTAAATGTTGTAGAAAACAGACAGAGTAACTGTTGAAGAAAACAGACAGTAAATGTTGTAGAAAACAGACAGAGTAAATGTTGTAGAAAACAGACAGAGTAACTGTTGTAGAAAACAGAGAGTACATGTTGTAGAAAACAGACAGAGTAAATGTTGTAGAAAACAGACAGAGTAACTGTTGTAGAAAACAGACAGAGTAACTGTTGAAGAAAACAGACAGAGTAACTGTTGAAGAAAACAGACAGAGTGACTGTTGAAGAAAACAGACAGAGTAACTGTTGAAGAAAACAGACAGAGTAACTGTTGAAGAAAACAGACAGAGTAACTGTTGAAGAAAACAGACAGAGTAACTGTTGAAGAAAACAGACAGAGTAACTGTTGAAGAAAACAGAGAGTACATGTTGAAGAAAACAGACAGAGTAACTGTTGAAGAAAACAGACAGAGTAAATGTTGAAGAAAACAGACAGAGTAACTGTTGAAGAAAACAGACAGAGTAACTGTTGAAGAAAACAGAGAGTACATGTTGAAGAAAACAGACAGAGTAACTGTTGAAGAAAACAGACAGAGTAAATGTTGAAGAAAACAGACAGAGTAACTGTTGAAGAAAACAGACAGTAAATGTTGTAGAAAACAGACAGAGTAAATGTTGTAGAAAACAGACAGAGTAACTGTTGAAGAAAACAGACAGAGTAAATGTTGAAGAAAACAGACAGAGTAACTGTTGAAGAAAACAGACAGTAAATGTTGTAGAAAACAGACAGAGTAAATGTTGTAGAAAACAGACAGAGTAACTGTTGAAGAAAACAGACAGAGTAACTGTTGTAGAAAACAGACAGAGTAACTGTTGAAGAAAACAGAGTAAATGTTGTAGAAAACAGACAGAGTAACTGTTGAAGAAAACAGACAGAGTAACTGTTGAAGAAAACAGACAGTAAATGTTGTAGAAAACAGACAGAGTAAATGTTGTAGAAAACAGACAGAGTAACTGTTGAAGAAAACAGACAGAGTAAATGTTGTGGAAACAGAGAGTAAATGTTGTGGAAACAGAGAGTAAATGTTGTGGAAACAGAGAGTAACTGTTGTAGAAAACAGACAGAGTAACTGTTGAAGAAAACAGAGAGTACATGTTGAAGAAAACAGACAGAGTAACTGTTGAAGAAAACAGACAGAGTAACTGTTGAAGAAAACAGACAGAGTAACTGTTGAAGAAAACAGACAGAGTAACTGTTGAAGAAAACAGACAGAGTAACTGTTGAAGAAAACAGAGAGTACATGTTGAAGAAAACAGACAGAGTAACTGTTGAAGAAAACAGACAGAGTAAATGTTGAAGAAAACAGACAGAGTAACTGTTGAAGAAAACAGACAGAGTAACTGTTGAAGAAAACAGAGAGTACATGTTGAAGAAAACAGACAGAGTAACTGTTGAAGAAAACAGACAGAGTAAATGTTGAAGAAAACAGACAGAGTAACTGTTGAAGAAAACAGACAGTAAATGTTGTAGAAAACAGACAGAGTAAATGTTGTAGAAAACAGACAGAGTAACTGTTGAAGAAAACAGACAGAGTAAATGTTGAAGAAAACAGACAGAGTAACTGTTGAAGAAAACAGACAGTAAATGTTGTAGAAAACAGACAGAGTAAATGTTGTAGAAAACAGACAGAGTAACTGTTGAAGAAAACAGACAGAGTAAATGTTGTAGAAAACAGACAGAGTAACTGTTGAAGAAAACAGAGTAAATGTTGTAGAAAACAGACAGAGTAACTGTTGAAGAAAACAGACAGAGTAACTGTTGAAGAAAACAGACAGTAAATATTGTAGAAAACAGACAGAGTAAATGTTGTAGAAAACAGACAGAGTAACTGTTGAAGAAAACAGACAGAGTAAATGTTGAAGAAAACAGACAGAGTAACTGTTGAAGAAAACAGACAGTAAATGTTGTAGAAAACAGACAGAGTAAATGTTGTAGAAAACAGACAGAGTAACTGTTGAAGAAAACAGACAGAGTAAATGTTGTAGAAAACAGACAGAGTAAATGTTGAAGAAAACAGACAGAGTAACTGTTGAAGAAAACAGACAGTAAATGTTGTAGAAAACAGACAGAGTAAATGTTGTAGAAAACAGACAGAGTAACTGTTGAAGAAAACAGACAGAGTAAATGTTGTAGAAAACAGACAGAGTAACTGTTGAAGAAAACAGAGTAACTGTTGAAGAAAACAGAGAGTACATGTTGTAGAAAACAGACAGAGTAACTGTTGAAGAAAACAGACAGTAACTGTTGTAGAAAACAGACAGAGTAACTGTTGAAGAAAACAGAGAGTAAATGTTGTAGAAAACAGACAGAGTAACTGTTGAAGAAAACAGACAGAGTAACTGTTGAAGAAAACAGACAGTAAATGTTGTAGAAAACAGACAGAGTAAATGTTGTAGAAAACAGACAGAGTAAATGTTGTGGAAACAGAGAGTACATGTTGTGGAAACAGAGAGTAAATGTTGTGGAAACAGAGAGTAAATGTTGTGGAAACAGAGAGTAAATGTTGTGGAAACAGAGAGTAACTGTTGTAGAAAACAGACAGAGTAACTGTTGAAGAAAGCAGACAGAGTAAATGTTGTAGAAAACAGACAGAGTAACTGTTGAAGAAAACAGACAGTAACTGTTGAAGAAAACAGACAGAGTAAATGTTGTAGAAAACAGAGAGTAAATGTTGTAGAAAACAGACAGAGTAACTGTTGAAGAAAACAGACAGAGTAACTGTTGTAGAAAACAGACAGAGGGGAGGACACTTGTTGTTTGGTTGTTTTAATGTATCTTTGTTTGTGTTCCAGCCTGTTCTCCTGCTGTACTCCACCCTACCTGGGTCCTGAAGAAGGGAAAGGTAGATCTGCCCATGGGTGGACATTCCCACGTAGATAACCCACTGTTTTACACACTAGGTTAGCCGGGCGGGTGTCACCCCTGTATTTTTGGTAACAGGTAGGAAAGTGGGTTAAGGCTTAGAGTGTGTTAGGTAGGATTAGGTGTGTAGAAGAGGGACCTTTTTGTTTATTTTCATTACTTGAACCCCGTTCCCAAACATTCCCTTCTCTTACTTTCCTTGGTTTGTTTGATTGGTTTTTGTTTTATTACTGTTTCTTAATGGGTGTTGTATATTTATTTTTGCTTAAGTACCTTACTAAACATCCCCCGAGGGCTAACATTGAGTTCTGGTTGTTGTCTGGTTATTTCAGTTCATTACACCCCACATTTATTCCCCATCCATCTAGTTTACCTTGTGTGCCCAGGCACAGGCATTTACTTCTCCTCCTCTGACGAACTACACCCGAGGGGAGAACGTAACAAAAACAGACAGAGTAGCTGTAGTAGAAAACAGAGTAGCTGTAGTAGAAAACAGAGTAGCTGTAGTAGAAAACAGAGTAGCTGTAGTAGAAAACAGAGTAGCTGTAGTAGAAAACAGAGTAGCTGTAGTAGAAAACAGAGTAGCTGTAGTAGAAAACAGAGTAGCTGTAGTAGAAAACTGAGTAGCTGTAGTAGAAAACAGAGTAGCAGTAGCAGAAAACAGAGTAGCAGTAGCAGAAAACAGAGTAGCTGTAGTAGAAAACAGAGTAGCTGTAGTAGAAAACAGAGTAGCTGTAGTAGAAAACAGAGTAGCTGTAGTAGAAAACAGAGTAGCTGTAGTAGAAAACAGAGTAGCTGTAGTAGAAAACAGAGTAGCTGTAGTAGAAAATTGTTTAACTTGGGTCAAACGCTTCGGGTAACCTTCCACGAGCTTCCCACAATAGGTTGGGTGAATTTTGGCCCATTCCTCCTGACAGAGATGGTGTAACTGAGTCAGGTTTGTAGGCCTCCTTGCTCGCACACGCTTTTTCAGTTCTGCCCACACATTTTCTATAAGATTGAGGTCAGGGCCTTGTGATGGCCACTCCAATACCTTGACTTTGTTGTCCTTAAGCCATTTTGCCACAACTTTGGAAGTATGCTTGGGGTCATTGTCCATTTGGAAGACCCTTTTGCGACCAAGCTTTAACTTCCTGACTGATGTCTTGAGATGTTGCTTCAATATATCCACATCATTTTCCTTCCTCATGATGCCATCTATTATGTAAAGTGCACCAGTCCCTCCTGCAGCAAAGCACCCCCACAACATGATGCTGTCACCCCCGTGCTTCACGGTTGGGATGGTGTTCTTCGGCTTGTAAGTGTTCCCCTTTTTCCTCCAAAGGTAACGATGGTCATTATGGCCAAACAGTTATATTTTTGTTTCATCAGACCAGAGGACAACCTGTAGTGGAACAGGTTGTCTCTCCCCACCCCTCCATACATTTTTCCCCACCCCTCCATACATTTTTCCCCACCCCTCCATCCATCTCTCCCCCCCTCCCCATCCATCTCTCCCCCCCCTCCCCATCCATCTCTCCCCCCCTCTCCCCTCCCCTCCCCTCCCCATCCATCTCTCCCCCCCTCCCCTCCCCTCCCCATCCATCTCTCCCCCCCTCCTCTCCCAATCCATCCCTCCCCCCCTCCCCTCCCCTCCCCATCCATCTCTCCCATCCCCATCCATCTCTCCCCACCCCTCCATCCATTTTTCCCCTCCCCTCCATCCATCCCCTCCCATCTCTCCCCTCCCCATTCATCTCTCCCTCCCCTCCCTATCCATCTCTCCACCCCTCCCCACCCCTCCATCCATCTCTCCCCTCCCCATCCATCCATCTCTCTCCTCCCCATCCATCCATCCATCTCTCCCCTCCCCTCCCATCTCTCCCCTCCCCATCCATCCATCTCTCCCCTCCCCATCCATCCATCTCTCCCCTCCCCATCCATCTCTCCATCCCTCCCCATCCATCCATCTCTCCACCCCTCCCCATCCATCCATCTCCCCAACCCTCCATCCATCTCTCCCCTCCCCATCCATCCATCTCTCCCCTCCCCATCCATCCATCTCTCCCCTCCCCATCCATCTCTCCATCCCTCCCCATCCATCCATCTCTCCACCCCTCCCCATCCATCCATCTCCCCAACCCTCCATCCATCTCTCCCCTCCCCATCCATCCATCCATCTCTCCCCTCCCCATCCATCCATCCATCTCTCCCCATCCATCCATCCATCTCTCCCCTCCCCTCCATCCATCTCTCCCCTCCCCATCCATCCATCTCTCCCCTCCCCATCCATCCATCTCTCCCCTCCCCATCCATCCATCCATCTCTCCCCTCCCCATCCATCCATCCATCTCTCCCCTCCCCATCCATCCATCTCTCCCCTCCCTATCTCCATCCCTCCATCTCTCCCCTCCCTATCTCCATCCCTCCATCTCTCCCCTCCCCATCATCCATCTCTCCACCCCTCCCCATCATCCATCTCTCCACCCCTCCACATTCATCCATCTCTCCACCCTTCGCCCGTCCATCTCTCCACCCCTCCCCTCCCATCTCTCCCCTCCCCATCCATCTCTCCACCCCTCCCCATCCATCTCTCCACCCCTCCCCATCCATCTCTCCACCCCACCCCATCCATCTCTCCTCCCCACCCCATCCATCTCCCCACCCCACCATCTCATCTCCCCCATCATCTCTCCACCCCTTTCCCCCCTATCATCTCTCCACCCCTTCCCCCTATCATCTCTCCACCACTCCCCCTATCATCTCTCCACCCCTCCCCCTATCATCTCTCCACCCCTCCCCATCCATCTCTACCACATCACCTTTGACTTGTATATCTATTATAAACCTCACTGTGATGCGGAAGATTAACTTTTCTATTTTTCTCTCAAGAGCTGAGATTAGCTACGCCTGCCAGCTATTACTCCGTCCTGAATGGCACCCTATTCCCTATATAGTGCACTACATCTGACCAGAGCCTGATTCAAAAGTAGTAGCGTCTATAGAGAATAGCATGCCATTTGGGACGCAACATTTGAGCAGGAAGCGAGGAACCCGGTAGATAGATCCTTGGATGTGACGCAAACTGATGACTGGATGAAATATAAATTACAGTTGAATTGTAGTATGAAAAAAATAAAAAAATAATAATGTATGAACTCACTAACTGTAAGTCGCTCTGGATAAGAGTGTCTGCTAAATGACTAAAATGTAAAAATGTAAAATGTAGCCCTGAGATGTCAGACATTAAAATACAGTAGCGGATACCTGGAATACATACGAGGTGATTGGTAGTCAGCTGCCACGGCAGTATAACACTGCCAGATGCCACGGCAGTAGAACACTGCAGGATTAGAGAACTCAGGTTAGGAAAGGTGTTTGACTGGATGTTTAATACAGGAGGCTGTTTAAAGAGCTGTCAAGATGTATTTAATGTTAAACACCCATGAGTGTCTCTCAAGGTCTCCTAACAAAGTGGATAAAGAATAGAGTTGATATGCGTTAAATACAGCTCCTCCCTACCTCCCTTAGCAGGCTGATGCTACCGAGCGTGGGGTGAGGGAGGAGGGGGTGAGGGAGGAGGGGGTGAGGGAGGAGGGGGTGTGGTGGCGGTGGTGTCTGTGTCCCTAATGACACCCTATCCCCTATATAGTGCACTCCTTTTGACCAGAGCCCATAGGCTGTGTTAAAAGACAGGCAGCGCAATTCTGATATTTTTTCCCAGTATTTGGTCTTTTGACCAATCACATTAGATCTTTTCACATCAGCTCTTTTTCAGAGCTGATCTGATTGGTCAAAAGACCAATTAGTAGGAAAAAAATAGAGTTGGGCTGCCTGTGTAGATAGGGAATAGAGCTTTGGACAAATATAGTGAACTAAATAGGGACTAGGATGCCATTAAGGACGTATTGAGGTGTGGTGGTGGCTCATACTGATCCTCTCCTCTGTAGAGAGCCGGCTGATCCTCTCCTCTGTAGAGAGCAGACTGACGGCTGATCCTCTCCTCTGCAGAGAGCAGACTGACGGCTGATCCTCTCCTCTGTAGAGAGCAGACTGACGGCTGATCCTCTCCTCTGCAGAGAGCAGACTGACGGCTGATCCTCTCCTCTGTAGAGAGCAGACTGACGGCTGATCCTCTCCTCTGCAGAGAGCAGACTGACGGCTGATCCTCTCCTCTGCAGAGAGCAGACTGACGGCTGATCCTCTCCTCTGCAGAGAGCAGACTGACGGCTGATCCTCTCCTCTGTAGAGAGCCGGCTGATCCTCTCCTCTGTAGAGAGCAGACTGACGGCTGATCCTCTCCTCTGTAGAGAGCCGGCTGATCCTCTCCTCTGTAGAGAGCAGACTGATCCTCTCCTCTGTAGAGAGCAGACTGACGGCTGATCCTCTCCTCTGTAGAGAGCAGACTGACGGCTGATCCTCTCCTCTGCAGAGAGCAGACTGACGGCTGATCCTCTCCTCTGTAGAGAGCAGACTGACGGCTGATCCTCTCCTCTGCAGAGAGCAGACTGACGGCTGATCCTCTCCTCTGCAGAGAGCAGACTGACGGCTGATCCAACACATCCGACTGGCCGGCTCCTGAAACTGGATTTAGACGCATGCAAATAAACCCAGCCCCTTGAACCGAAGACAACGCCTCGTCACCATGAGGAAGTTGATAGTCTCAAATCACTCTGCCGGAGGGCTGGAGTCAATTAAAGAGACGGCTAAAAATATATTTTAGATCTAATGACATCACACAACTCATCTGGGACAACCACACACATGTTCTCCTGGGCTATGTACAGTGGGGAGAACAAGTATTTGATACACTGCCGATTTTGCAGGTTTTCCTACTTACAAAGCATGTAGAGGTCTGTAATTTTTATCATAGGTACACTTCAACTGTGAGAGACGGAATCTAAAACAAAAATCCAGAAAATCACATTGTATGATTTCTAAGTAATTAATTTGCATTTTATTGCATGACATAAATATTTGATACATCAGAAAAGCAGAACTTAATATTTGGTACAGAACCCTTTTTTTTTTCTTTACTTTTTTCTTTTTCTGGGGGTAGATCATCTTAATATTGCAGATAGATTGTATCTTCTATCAATGTAATTGTCTGCATCACTTCCAATCCCCCATGTTTTTTATATATATACTCCCCTTTATTACTTTCCAACCCCGCCATCCTTTCCCTACTTGGAGTAAATTAGTGAACAACAATGCCCAGGCCTCTACTTCCGGTCTTTACTTACTATCTACACCTTATGGACACAGTTAATTTTACAATAATTCTATTATATATATATATTTATTTATTTATTTATTTTATGCTCCTGAACTACCTCTACTCTCAACCTCTCCGATAATTTTCATGATGTCCATCCGGTTTGCTTCTATATGCCATATCTTTCTAACTGTGCTCTTTCCCAAAAGCTCCCAACATACAACCTATATACTTATTATGGACACAGTATGCATACATTATTAGCTATCTTTGTTATTATTTGTTGTTATTTGTTATTAGTCCCATCCTTCAACTCTATTCAATACCTCCCATCTATCTCTTAACACCATCCATATAGGATTTCTATTTGCCATCTATATTTCAACCGTACTGTGATGTTTTACAAAAGTTCAAAACCTTTCTATTATCATTGCTTCTACTGATTGTGAATTAAAAATAAACATTTTTGCTAAAAGTATTATTATATTATTGATCGATTGACTATTACTTTTCAGATCACCCAGTAATGCTATCTGCAAGGTTCGCTCCAGGTAAATATTGCAATCCTTTAGCCATTCCTGGACCTGTGTCCAAAAACAAGCTACAAATGAACAGAACCAAAACAAATGATCTAATGATTCTGTCTCTTCACAGCCAAATCTGCAGAGCTGGGAAGATTGTATCCCCCATATAAATAACATACTATTGGTAGCAAGAATTTTATATAATATTTTAAATTGAAAGATTCTAATTTTTGAATCCGGTGTCGTTTTGCGTGTCAGTTCATAAACACTATGCCATGGGATCGGTACGTCAAAGTTCTCTTCAACTATTTTGCAATCTATATGGGACGGCTGTCAATCCTTTGGTCCTTAAGTGAAACTGATATACTTTTTTATTTATCACAGTTTTCCTTAACCAATTATGTTCTTTAAAGCAAGGCCGACAGACAAGTTCCTTACTTTCTCCCCCTTCCACTTTCCTCTTCCACTTTTGCGGTAAGGCTGCAATTATTTGGTTGTAATTTTGGGTCGAGCAGACATTTCCATATGTTTTTGTTAGCTGCATGTGCGACATAACTCCACCAGTCCTACCGATGATATCATTTATGAAGATTATACCTTTTTTAAACATTCTGTCAAAAAACCTTTGTTTGCAATTACAGAGATCATACGTTTCCTGTTGGTCTTGACCAGGTTTGCACACACTGCAGCAGGGATTTTGGCCCACTCCTCCATACAGACCTTCTCCAGATCCTTCAGGTTTCGGGGCTGTCGCTGGGCAATACGGACTTTCAGCTCCCTCCAAAGATTTTCTATTGGGTTCAGGTCTGGAGACTGGCTAGGCCACTCCAGGACCTTGAGATGCTTCTTACGGAGCCACTCCTTAGTTGCCCTGGCTGTGTGTTTCGGGTCGTTGTCATGCTGGAAGACCCAGCCACGACCCATCTTCAATGCTCTTACTGAGGGAAGGAGGTTGTTGGCCAAGATCTCGCGATACATGGCCCCATCCATCCTCCCCTCAATACGGTGCAGTCGTCCTGTTCACTTTGCAGAAAAGCATCCCCAAAGAATGATGTTTCCACCTCCATGCTTCACGGTTGGGATGGTGTTCTTGGGGTTGTACTCATCCTTCTTCTTCCTCCAAACACAGCGAGTGGAGTTTAGACCAAAAAGCTATATTTTTGTCTCATCAGACCACATGACCTTCTCCCATTCCTCCTCTGGATCATCCAGATGGTCATTGGCAAACTTCAGACGGGCCTGGACATGCGCTGGCTTGAGCAGGGGGACCTTGCGTGCGCTGCAGGATTTTAATCCATGACGGCGTAGTGTGTTACTAATGGTTTTCTTTGAGACTGTGGTCCCAGCTCTCTTCAGGTCATTGACCAGGTCGTGCCGGGTAGTTCTGGGCTGATCCCTCACCTTCCTCATGATCATTGATGCCCCACAAAGTGAGATCCTGCATGGAGCCCCAGACCGAGGGTGATTGACCGTCATCTTGAACTTCTTCCATTTTCTAATAATTGTGCCAACAGTTGTTGCCTTCTCACCAAGCTGCTTGCCTATTGTCCTGTAGCCCATCCCAGCCTTGTGCAGGTCTACAATTTTATCCCTGATGTCCTTACACAGCTCTCTGGTCTTGGCCATTGTGGAGAGGTTGGAGTCTGTTTGATTGAGTGTGTGGACAGGTGTCTTTTATACAGGTAACGAGTTCAAACAGGTGCAGTTAATACAGGTAATGAGTGGAGAACAGGAGGGCTTCTTAAAGAAAAACTAACAGGTCTGTGAGAGCTGGAATTCTTACTGGTTGGTAGGTGATCAAATACTTATGTCATGCAATAAAATGCAAATTAATTACCTAAAAATCATACAATGTGATTTTCTGGATTTTTGTTTTAGATTCCATCTCTCACAGTTGAAGTGTACCTATGATAAAAATTACAGACCTCTACATGCTTTGTAAGTAGGAAAACCTGCAAAATCGGCAGTGTATCAAATACTTGTTCTCCCCACGGTATATAAACCAGGACAAAGGAAGGCCGCTGTTCTGTGGTCTGGTCTAGCAGGCCCGTTTTTAAAGGAACATATTAACATAATTACTAGACTCTGGATGTGTCCCAAATGGCACCCTATTCCCTATATCTGGGTTCATCAGCTAGACACAGCCGTGGGCCAATCTTTTCTTGAGGGGATGATAAGGGGGTCGGGAACATAATACAAACAATTGGTAGAATACAAATTGAACCGCAAACACCTTTTTGACTAATACCATTTCAAACCTTTCTTACAGTTGTATACGATCACATATATATCTCTCTATTACGCATAAGAATAATCTGGAAAAGATTTCCAAAATTAAAATCACTTGGAGCTGATTTCCTGGTGTTTTTACAGTATTTTATGTCCAACAATTAAAAAAGAAAAGAAAAATACATTGGGCCCTCGTCAACAGTAGTGCACTATATATACGGAATAAGGTGCTGTTTGGGACGCAGCCTCTGAGCCCCTCTCCTGATTCCATCAGATTGTTACAGCCTTTCTTCTCCTGATTCCATCAGGTTGTTACAGCCTTTCTTCTCCTGATTCCATCAGGTTGTTACAGCCTTTCTTCTCCTGATTCCATCAGGTTGTTACAGCCTTCTTCTCCTGATTCCATCAGGTTGTTACAGCCTTCTTCTCCTGATTCCATCAGGTTGTTACAGCCTTCTTCTCCTGATTCCATCAGGTTGTTACAGCCTTCTTCTCCTGATTCCATCAGGTTGTTACAGCCTTCTTCTCCTGATTCCATCAGGTTGTTACAGCCTTTCTTCTCCTGATTCCATCAGGTTGTTACAGCCTTTCTTCTCCTGATTCCATCAGGTTGTTACAGCCTTTCTTCTCCTGATTCCATCAGGTTGTTACAGCCTTTCTTCTCCTGATTCCATCAGGTTGTTACAGCCTTCTTCTCCTGATTCCATCAGGTTGTTACAGCCTTCTTCTCCTGATTCCATCAGGTTGTTACAGCCTTCTTCTCCTGATTCCATCAGGTTGTTACAGCCTTCTTCTCCTGATTCCATCAGGTTGTTACAGCCTTCTTCTCCTGATTCCATCAGGTTGTTACAGCCTTTCTTCTCCTGATTCCATCAGGTTGTTACAGCCGCCTTCTCCTGATTCCATCAGGTTGTTACAGCCGCCTTCTCCTGATTCCATCAGGTTGTTACAGCCTTTCGCCTTCTCCTGATTCCATCAGGTTGTTACAGCCTTTCGCCTTCTCCTGATTCCATCAGGTTGTTACAGCCTTTCTTCTTCTCCTGATTCCATCAGGTTGTTACAGCCTTCTTCTTCTCCTGATTTCATCAGGTTGTTACAGCCTTCTTCTTCTCCTGATTCCATCAGGTTGTTACAGCCTTCTTCTTCTCCTGATTCCATCAGGTTGTTACAGCCTTCTTCTCCTCCTGATTCCATCAGGTTGTTACAGCCTTCTTCTCCTGATTCCATCAGGTTGTTACAGCCTTTCTTCTCCTGATTCCATCAGGTTGTTACAGCTTTTCTTCTCCTGATTCCATCAGGTTGTTACAGCCTTCTTCTCCTGATTCCATCAGGTTGTTACAGCCTTCTTCTCCTGATTCCATCAGGTTGTTACAGCCTTCTTCTTCTCCTGATTCCATCAGGTTGTTACAGCCTTCTTCTTCTCCTGATTCCATCAGGTTGTTACAGCCTTCTTCTCCTGATTCCATCAGGTTGTTACAGCCTTCTTCTTCTCCTGATTCCATCAGGTTGTTACAGCCTTTCTTCTCCTGATTCCATCAGGTTGTTACAGCCTTTCTTCTCCTGATTCCATCAGGTTGTTACAGCCTTTCTTCTCCTGATTCCTTGAGCTGATAAAAAAAAGAAAGTGAATTGAAATAGATATAATTTTGCTCTCTTCGGCATCTCGTTGGATTACAGATGGATTTCGAGTCCCAAATGGCACCCTATTCCCTATGTAGTGCACTACTTTTGACCAGGGCCCTGGTCAAAAGTAGTGCACTACAGTGCCTTCAGAAAGTATTCATACCCCTTGACTTATTCTACATTTTGTTGTGTTACAGCCTGAATTCAAAATTGATTAAATGTTGTTTTTTCACACACATCAACACACAATACCCTATAATGACAAAGTGAAAACATGTTTTTAGACATTTTTGCAAATGTACTTAAAATGAAATACAGAAATGTTATTTACATAAGTGCTCACACCTCTGAGTCAATACATGTTACATTTTACATTTTACATTTTAGTCATTTAGCAGACGCTCTTATCCAGAGCGACTTACAGTTAGTGAGTGCATACATTCTTTTTTTAAATTTTTCATACTGGCCCCCTGTGGGAATCAAACCCACAACCCTGGCGTTGCAAACGCCATGCTCTACCAACTGAGCTACCTGCCGGCCATTCCCTCCCCTACCCTGGACGACGCTGGGCCAACACCTTTGGCAGCGATTACAGCTGGGAGTCTTTCTGGGTAAGTCTCTACGAGCTTTACACACCTGGATTGTACAATATTTGCACATTATTATTTTTAAAATTCTTCAAGCTCTGTCAAATTCAGTGGCGGACTGGGAACAATCATTGGCACTGACATTTCTAACACACCGGCCCGTTTTGGCAAAAAAACAAACAAAAAAAACTACTTAGACAAGCCCACTGGGCTAAAAATGGACCAGCCCATCTGGCATTTGCAGAAATGCCAGACGGCCAGTCCGCCTCTGGTCAAGTTGGTTGTTGATCATTGCTAGACAAATCATTTTCAAGTCTTGCCATACATTTTCCAAGCCGATTTAAGTCAAAACTGTAACTCAGCCACTCAGGAACATTCAATGCCATGTCTTGGTAAGCAACTCCAGTGTATATTTGGTCTTGTGTTTTAGGTTATTGTCCTGCTGAAAGGAGAATTTGTCTCCCAGTGTCTGTTGGAAAGCGGACTGAACCAGGTTTTCCTCCAGGATTTTGCCGCCCAGTGGATGCTTAAAGCTATTCTGTTTCTTTTTATCCTAAATATCCCAGTCCTTGCTGATGACAAGCAGATACCCATAACATGATGCAGCCACCACCATGCTTGAAAATATGAAGAGTGGTACCCAGTGTTGTGTTGGATTTGCCCCAAACATAACACTTTGTATTCAGGACATAAAGTTGATTTCTTTGCCACATTTTTTGCAGTTTTACTTTAGTGCCTTGTTGCAAACAGGACGCATGTTTTTGGAATATTTGTATTGTGTACAGGCTTCCTTCTTTTCACTCTGTCAATTAGGTTAGTATTGTGGAGTAACTACAATGTTGTTGATCCATCCTCAGTTTTCTCCTATCACATCCATTAAACTCTGTAACCGTTTTAAAGTCTCCATTGGCCTCATGGTGAAATCCCTGAGCAGTTTCCTTCCTCTGGAAATTGAGTTAGGAAGGACGCCTGTATCATTCTAGTGACTGGGTGTATTGATACACCATCCATTGTATAATTAATAACTTCCCCATGCTCAAAGGGATATTCAATGTCTTTTTTTTTTTTTTTTACCCATCTACCAATAGGTGCCCTTCTTTGCGAGGCATTGGTAAACCTCCCTGGTCTTTGTGGTTGAATCTGTTTTTTAAAAAAAATCACGTTAAACACTATTATTGCACACAGAGTGAGTCCATGCAACTTATGTGACTTGTTAAGCACATTTTCACTCCTGAACGTATTTAGGCTTGCCATAACAAAATGGGTTGAATACTTATTGACTCAAGACATTTCATTTTTTATTAATTTGTAAAACTTTATGAAAACATAATTTCACTTTGACATTATTGGGTATTGTGTGTAGGCCAGTGACACAAAAATATATATTTAATCAATTTCAAATGCAGGCTGTAACACAACTAAATGTGGAAAAAGTTGAGGGGTGTGAATACTTTCTGAAGGCACTGAACATAGGGAATAAGGTGCCATTTGGGATCCAGTCGATCTATTTAGATCCAGGCAGTGCTATGTACTGACATGTTTTTAAGTACCTTAGGTTGAGTGCACTGGCTGAATACACACATTAGACCGGGGTGGTTTTAGGATCTAGATTTTATGTAACAGGCCTCTGCATTAAAAGTACTGATAGGTAATTGTGTTCCGTGAGACTGACGTGTTATAAGAGAAGGGACGCTTTCTCTCTCTCGCCCTCCTAACGCTCCTTCCCTTAATGACTCAAACTCAGACATATTTAACTTTAGAACTATGGTTCTTCCTAGGGAGTCATTTCAGTGAAATATAAATTAATAAATATAACATTTCACAACACAAGGGACGACGGGAGGACGGAAGGAAGGAAAAACGGTCGTTAATTATTAATTTTTTAATCTCACATGGAGTTTAATCAAAAGGTCTGAGATTATACAGTAGAATTGATGGCATGTGATGCTGAGAGGTTGTGCTGACCAGAGCTGGGTTCAAATACTATTTGAGATCGTTTCAAATTCATGGGTTGCACGTTTAAGTCACAGTATTGTTTTGAAGGTTCCTTTTAGCACTGATGCGTAGCTGAACATTCTACTCAATGTAGTCTCAATAAGTACAGATGAAGAGTGGGTCTAAAGTGCATTACTGTGGCTTACAAACACAATGACATTTCAAAAGGAGGCAAATACTTTGTAAGACAAGCTTTTGTCACTATTGTGATGTCGCCAGATTGACTTTAGATGCATTATAAAACTTTAGCTAGCTACTAAAATTCTATCAACATCTTCCACACGCGTATCACGGACTCTGGATCATTGCAACATTTCTCCCATTCTTCTCTGCAGATCCTCTCAAGCTCTGTCAGGTTGGATGGGGAGCGTTGCTGCAGAGTTATTTTCAGGTCTCTCCAGAGATGTTCGATCGGGTTCAAGTCCAGGCTCTGGCTGGGCCACTCAAGGACATTCAGAGACTTGTCCCGAAGCAACTCCTGCCTTGTCTTGGCTCTGGAGCAGGTTTTCATCAAGGATCTCTCTGTACTTTGGTCCATTCATCTTTGCCTCGATCCTGACTAGTCTCCCAGTCCCTGCCGCTGAAAAACATCCCCACAGCATGATGCTGCCACCACCATGCTTCATTGTAGGGATGGTGCCAGGTTTCCTCCAGATGTGACGCTTGGCATTCAGGCCAAAGAGTTCAATCTTGGTTTCATCAAACCAGAGAATATTGTTTCTCATGGTCTGAGAGTCCTTTAGGTGGCTTTTGGCAAACTCCAAGTGGGCTGTCATGTGACTTTTACTGAGGAGTGGCTTCCGTCTGGCCACTCTACCATAAAGGCATGATTGGTGGAGTGCTGCAGAGATAGTTGTCCTTCTGGAAGGTTCTCCCATCTCCACAGAGGAACTCTGGAGCTCTCTCAGAGTGACCATCAGGTTCTTGGTCACCTCCCTGACCAAGGCCCTTCTCCCCCGATTGCTCAGTTTGGCCGAGCGGCCAGCTCTAGGAAGAGTCTGGGTGGTTCCAAACTGATGGAGGCCACTGTGGGACCTTCAATGCTGCAGACATTTTTTGGTACCTTTCCCCAGATCTGTGCCTCAACACAATCCTGTCTCTGAGCTCTACGGACAATTCCTTCGACCTCATGGCTTGGTTTTTGCTCTGACATGCACTGTCATCTGTGGGACCTTATATAGACAGGTGTGTGCCTTTCCAAATCTGTCCAATCAATTTAATTTACCACAGGTGGACTCCAATCAAGTTGTAGAAACATCTCAAGGATGATCAATGGAAACAGGATGCACCTAAGATCAATTTCGAGTCTCATAGCAAAGGTTCTGAATACTTATGTAAATAAGGTATTTCTGTTTTTTATTTTTAATGCATTTTCCAAATTTCAAAAAACCTGTTTTCGCTTTGTCATTATGGGGTGTGTGTGTAGATTGAGGAGTTTTTTTTATTTAAACAATTTTAGAATAAGGCTGTAACGTAACAAAGTGTGGAAAAAGTCAAGGGGTCTGAATACTTTCCGAATGCACTGTATATATTCTGGACTCCGACATTGCCCGTTCTGATATTTCTTAATGTCATTTTTTGGGGGATTATGTGTGTATTGTTTTGTATTGCTAGGTATTACTGCACTGTTGGAGCTAGAAACACAAGCATTTCGCTACACCTGCAAATCTGTGTAAACGACCAATAAACTTCGATTTGATTAAGATTAAGGGGAGAGCACTGTCATTTTAGCTAGCTAACATTAGCATTGCTAGCCACTTCTGACAAACTTTGCTAGCTCATGGCAGCATTGCCATCTCTCTAAAATAAACATCAATGATGACAAGGTTTATTCCTACTAATTATTTGTCTACTTTAGCGATGTCATCGTACTTCCAGGACACTATAGTGTAATTTTGACCGAACAGTCATTAGCCTCTGTTCAGAAAGACTGAGAATCAACCATCAGTTGGAAATCAATATACCGCAGCATCTGTAGAACGTTGAAAAAATGGCAACGACAAGACCGAGTGACGGAGGTGCAATCCATGAATACTGTATCTGGGCTTGATTGAGCTTGCCTGGCAGAATGGATCCAATAGAATAGTCCCAAGGAGTGCAAACCCCGCCCATCTGGCACTCCAGGTAGACTCGATCAAACGCTCAAAGTACTTGACTTCAAATAGTCTCTGAACCCAAGTCTGGTGTAGAGAGAGAGGCTGTAGTTCAATACAGAGCATAGTGCAGCTCTGGGTTATATAGAGAGGCTGTAGTTCAATACAGAGCATAGTGCAGCTCTGGGTTATATAGAGAGGCTGTAGTTCAATACAGAGCATAGTGCAGCTCTGGGTTATATAGAGAGGCTGTAGTTCAATACAGAGCATAGTGCAGCTCTGGGTTATATAGAGAGGCTGTAGTTCAATACAGAGCATAGTGCAGCTCTGGGTTATATAGAGAGGCTGTAGTTCAATACAGAGCATAGTGCAGCTCTGGGTTATATAGAGAGGCTGTAGTTCAATACAGAGCATAGTGCAGCTCTGGGTTATATAGAGAGGCTGTAGTTCAATACAGAGCATAGTGCAGCTCTGGGTTATATAGAGAGGCTGTAGTTCAATACAGAGCATAGTGCAGCTCTGGGTTATATAGAGATGCTGTAGTTCAATACAGAGCATAGTGCAGCTCTGGGTTATATAGAGAGGCTGTAGTTCAATACAGAGCATAGTGCAGCTCTGGGTTATATAGAGACGCTTTAGTTCAATACAGAGCATAGTGCAGCTCTGGGTTAAATAGAGAGGCTGTAGTTCAATACAGAGCATAGTGCAGCTCTGGGTTATATAGAGAGGCTGTAGTTCAATACAGAGCATAGTGCAGCTCTGGGTTATATAGAGAGGCTGTAGTTCAATACAGAGCATAGTGCAGCTCTGGGTTATATAGAGAGGCTGTAGTTCAATACAGAGCATAGTGCAGCTCTGGGTTATATAGGGAGGCTGTAGTTCAATACAGAGCATAGTGCAGCTCTGGGTTATATAGGGAGGCTGTAGTTCAATACAGAGCATAGTGCAGCTCTGGGTTATATAGAGAGACTGTAGTTCAATACAGAGCATAGTGCAGCTCTGGGTTATATAGGGAGGCTGTAGTTCAATACAGAGCATAGTGCAGCTCTGGGTTATATAGAGAGGCTGTAGTTCAATACAGAGCATAGTGCAGCTCTGGGTTATATAGAGAGGCTGTAGTTCAATACAGAGCATAGTGCAGCTCTGGGTTATATAGAGAGGCTGTAGTTCAATACAGAGCATAGTGCAGCTCTGGGTTATATAGAGACGCTTTAGTTCAATACAGAGCATAGTGCAGCTCTGGGTTAAATAGAGAGGCTGTAGTTCAATACAGAGCATAGTGCAGCTCTGGGTTATATAGAGATGCTGTAGTTCAATACAGAGCATAGTGCAGCTCTGGGTTATATAGAGAGGCTGTAGTTCAATACAGAGCATAGTGCAGCTCTGGGTTATATAGAGACGCTTTAGTTCAATACAGAGCATAGTGCAGCTCTGGGTTAAATAGAGAGGCTGTAGTTCAATACAGAGCATAGTGCAGCTCTGGGTTATATAGGGAGGCTGTAGTTCAATACAGAGCATAGTGCAGCTCTGGGTTATATAGAGAGGCTGTAGTTCAATACAGAGCATAGTGCAGCTCTGGGTTATATAGAGAGGCTGTAGTTCAATACAGAGCATAGTGCAGCTCTGGGTTATATAGGGAGGCTGTAGTTCAATACAGAGCATAGTGCAGCTCTGGGTTATATAGGGAGGCTGTAGTTCAATACAGAGCATAGTGCAGCTCTGGGTTATATAGAGAGACTGTAGTTCAATACAGAGCATAGTGCAGCTCTGGGTTATATAGGGAGGCTGTAGTTCAATACAGAGCATAGTGCAGCTCTGGGTTATATAGAGAGGCTGTAGTTCAATACAGAGCATAGTGCAGCTCTGGGTTATATAGAGAGGCTGTAGTTCAATACAGAGCATAGTGCAGCTCTGGGTTATATAGAGAGGCTGTAGTTCAATACAGAGCATAGTGCAGCTCTGGGTTATATAGAGACGCTTTAGTTCAATACAGAGCATAGTGCAGCTCTGGGTTAAATAGAGAGGCTGTAGTTCAATACAGAGCATAGTGCAGCTCTGGGTTATATAGAGATGCTGTAGTTCAATACAGAGCATAGTGCAGCTCTGGGTTATATAGAGAGGCTGTAGTTCAATACAGAGCATAGTGCAGCTCTGGGTTATATAGAGACGCTTTAGTTCAATACAGAGCATAGTGCAGCTCTGGGTTAAATAGAGAGGCTGTAGTTCAATACAGAGCATAGTGCAGCTCTGGGTTATATAGGGAGGCTGTAGTTCAATACAGAGCATAGTGCAGCTCTGGGTTATATAGGGAGGCTGTAGTTCAATACAGAGCATAGTGCAGCTCTGGGTTATATAGAGAGACTGTAGTTCAATACAGAGCATAGTGCAGCTCTGGGTTATATAGGGAGGCTGTAGTTCAATACAGAGCATAGTGCAGCTCTGGGTTATATAGAGAGGCTGTAGTTCAATACAGAGCATAGTGCAGCTCTGGGTTATATAGAGAGGCTGTAGTTCAATACAGAGCATAGTGCAGCTCTGGGTTATATAGAGAGGCTGTAGTTCAATACAGAGCATAGTGCAGCTCTGGGTTATATAGAGACGCTTTAGTTCAATACAGAGCATAGTGCAGCTCTGGGTTAAATAGAGAGGCTGTAGTTCAATACAGAGCATAGTGCAGCTCTGGGTTATATAGAGATGCTGTAGTTCAATACAGAGCATAGTGCAGCTCTGGGTTATATAGAGAGGCTGTAGTTCAATACAGAGCATAGTGCAGCTCTGGGTTATATAGAGAGGCTGTAGTTCAATACAGAGCATAGTGCAGCTCTGGGTTATATAGAGAGGCTGTAGTTCAATACAGAGCATAGTGCAGCTCTGGGTTATATAGAGAGGCTGTAGTTCAATACAGAGCATAGTGCAGCTCTGGGTTATATAGAGACGCTTTAGTTCAATACAGAGCATAGTGCAGCTCTGGGTTAAATAGAGAGGCTGTAGTTCAATACAGAGCATAGTGCAGCTCTGGGTTATATAGAGATGCTGTAGTTCAATACAGAGCATAGTGCAGCTCTGGGTTATATAGAGAGGCTGTAGTTCAATACAGAGCATAGTGCAGCTCTGGGTTATATAGAGACGCTTTAGTTCAATACAGAGCATAGTGCAGCTCTGGGTTAAATAGAGAGGCTGTAGTTCAATACAGAGCATAGTGCAGCTCTGGGTTATATAGGGAGGCTGTAGTTCAATACAGAGCATAGTGCAGCTCTGGGTTATATAGGGAGGCTGTAGTTCAATACAGAGCATAGTGCAGCTCTGGGTTATATAGAGAGACTGTAGTTCAATACAGAGCATAGTGCAGCTCTGGGTTATATAGGGAGGCTGTAGTTCAATACAGAGCATAGTGCAGCTCTGGGTTATATAGAGAGGCTGTAGTTCAATACAGAGCATAGTGCAGCTCTGGGTTATATAGAGAGGCTGTAGTTCAATACAGAGCATAGTGCAGCTCTGGGTTATATAGAGAGGCTGTAGTTCAATACAGAGCATAGTGCAGCTCTGGGTTATATAGAGACGCTTTAGTTCAATACAGAGCATAGTGCAGCTCTGGGTTAAATAGAGAGGCTGTAGTTCAATACAGAGCATAGTGCAGCTCTGGGTTATATAGAGATGCTGTAGTTCAATACAGAGCATAGTGCAGCTCTGGGTTATATAGAGAGGCTGTAGTTCAATACAGAGCATAGTGCAGCTCTGGGTTATATAGAGAGGATGTAGTTCAATACAGAGCATAGTGCAGCTCTGGGTTATATAGAGAGGCTGTAGTTCAATACAGAGCATAGTGCAGCTCTGGGTTATATAAGAGAGGCTGTAGTTCAATACAGAGCATAGTGCAGCTCTGGGTTATATAGAGAGGCTGTAGTTCAGTACAGAGCATAGTGCAGCTCTGGGTTATATATAGAGGCTGTAGTTCAATACAGAGCATAGTGCAGCTCTGGGTTATATAGAGAGGCTGTAGTTCAATACAGAGCATAGTGCAGCTCTGGGTTATATAGAGAGGCTGTAGTTCAAATACAGAGCATAGTGCAGCTCTGGGTTATATAGAGAGGCTGTAGTTCAATACAGAGCATAGTGCAGCTCTGGGTTATATAGAGAGGCTGTAGTTCAATACAGAGCATAGTGCAGCTCTGGGTTATATAGAGAGGCTGTAGTTCAATACAGAGCATAGTGCAGCTCTGGGTTATATAGGGAGGCTGTAGTTCAATACAGAGCATAGTGCAGCTCTGGGTTATATAGAGAGACTGTAGTTCAATACAGAGCATAGTGCAGCTCTGGGTTATATAGGGAGGCTGTAGTTCAATACAGAGCATAGTGCAGCTCTGGGTTATATAGAGAGGCTGTAGTTCAATACAGAGCATAGTGCAGCTCTGGGTTATATAGAGAGGCTGTAGTTCAATACAGAGCATAGTGCAGCTCTGGGTTATATAGAGAGGCTGTAGTTCAATACAGAGCATAGTGCAGCTCTGGGTTATATAGAGACGCTTTAGTTCAATACAGAGCATAGTGCAGCTCTGGGTTAAATAGAGAGGCTGTAGTTCAATACAGAGCATAGTGCAGCTCTGGGTTAAATAGGGAGGCTGTAGTTCAATACAGAGCATAGTGCAGCTCCTGGGTTATATAGAGAGACTGTAGTTCAATACAGAGCATAGTGCAGCTCTGGGTTATATAGGGAGGCTGTAGTTCAATACAGAGCATAGTGCAGCTCTGGGTTATATAGAGAGGCTGTAGTTCAATACAGAGCATAGTGCAGCTCTGGGTTATATAGAGAGGCTGTAGTTCAATACAGAGCATAGTGCAGCTCTGGGTTATATAGAGAGGCTGTAGTTCAATACAGAGCATAGTGCAGCTCTGGGTTATATAGAGACGCTTTAGTTCAATACAGAGCATAGTGCAGCTCTGGGTTAAATAGAGAGGCTGTAGTTCAATACAGAGCATAGTGCAGCTCTGGGTTATATAGAGATGCTGTAGTTCAATACAGAGCATAGTGCAGCTCTGGGTTATATAGAGAGGCTGTAGTTCAATACAGAGCATAGTGCAGCTCTGGGTTATATAGAGACGCTTTAGTTCAATACAGAGCATAGTGCAGCTCTGGGTTAAATAGAGAGGCTGTAGTTCAATACAGAGCATAGTGCAGCTCTGGGTTATATAGGGAGGCTGTAGTTCAATACAGAGCATAGTGCAGCTCTGGGTTATATAGGGAGGCTGTAGTTCAATACAGAGCATAGTGCAGCTCTGGGTTATATAGAGAGACTGTAGTTCAATACAGAGCATAGTGCAGCTCTGGGTTATATAGGGAGGCTGTAGTTCAATACAGAGCATAGTGCAGCTCTGGGTTATATAGAGAGGCTGTAGTTCAATACAGAGCATAGTGCAGCTCTGGGTTATATAGAGAGGCTGTAGTTCAATACAGAGCATAGTGCAGCTCTGGGTTATATAGAGAGGCTGTAGTTCAATACAGAGCATAGTGCAGCTCTGGGTTATATAGAGACGCTTTAGTTCAATACAGAGCATAGTGCAGCTCTGGGTTAAATAGAGAGGCTGTAGTTCAATACAGAGCATAGTGCAGCTCTGGGTTATATAGAGATGCTGTAGTTCAATACAGAGCATAGTGCAGCTCTGGGTTATATAGAGAGGCTGTAGTTCAATACAGAGCATAGTGCAGCTCTGGGTTATATAGAGACGCTTTAGTTCAATACAGAGCATAGTGCAGCTCTGGGTTAAATAGAGAGGCTGTAGTTCAATACAGAGCATAGTGCAGCTCTGGGTTATATAGGGAGGCTGTAGTTCAATACAGAGCATAGTGCAGCTCTGGGTTATATAGGGAGGCTGTAGTTCAATACAGAGCATAGTGCAGCTCTGGGTTATATAGAGAGGCTGTAGTTCAATACAGAGCATAGTGCAGCTCTGGGTTATATAGAGAGGCTGTAGTTCAATACAGAGCATAGTGCAGCTCTGGGTTATATAGAGAGGCTGTAGTTCAATACAGAGCATAGTGCAGCTCTGGGTTATATAGAGAGGCTGTAGTTCAATACAGAGCATAGTGCAGCTCTGGGTTATATAGAGAGGCTGTAGTTCAATACAGAGCATAGTGCAGCTCTGGGTTATATAGAGAGGCTGTAGTTCAATACAGAGCATAGTGCAGCTCTGGGTTATATAGAGAGGCTGTAGTTCAGTACAGAGCATAGTGCAGCTCTGGGTTATATATAGAGGCTGTAGTTCAATACAGAGCATAGTGCAGCTCTGGGTTATATAGAGAGGCTGTAGTTCAATACAGAGCATAGTGCAGGGTGGTGTAGTGTAGTGCTGTCTGTAATCCTCCAAGCCTCCCAGACTGACTGGCTGTAAAATAAGGGTCTAGTTAACACAGACAGGATGGCCAGCCACTGACTCTCTCTCAGTAGTTAACACAGACAGGATGGCCAGCCACTGACTCTCTCTCAGTCAGGATGGCCAGCCACTGACTCTCTCTCAGAAGTTAACACAGACAGGATGGCCAGCCACTGACTCTCTCTCAGTAGTTAACACAGACAGGATGGCCAGCCACTGACTCTCTCTCAGTAGTTAACACAGACAGGATGGCCAGCCACTGACTCTCTCTCAGTAGTTAACACAGACAGGAAGGCCAGCCACCGACTCTCTCTCAGTAGTAAAACACCTGGCGCTGAGCGTCACTCACCACTCACAGTAGTAAAACCAAGTCTGTCTCCGAAATAGCCCCGTTTCCTATATAGCGCACTGCTTTTGACCAGGCCTCTATGTAGAGAATAGGATGCCATTTGGGACACATCACACCTGTTTCTGTTCCACAGATCGGTCCTACAGGCTGAGCGACGAGAAGGGATAAAAGTTTAGCTTAATGAGACAAACGCAGAGGAAGATTGAAAGCTTAATGCCACAGACCTAATTACTATTCTACCAAAACAGCTGAGTGAAGTTCCCCAAGGGAGAATAGTTTCATTAAACATGATAGATGCAGGTAACTGCCCAAATAATATAAACACTGGAGGAAATGAGGGATCCAAAGTATATTGAAAGCAGGTGCTTCCACACAGATGTGGTTCCTGAGTTAATTAAGCAATTAACATCCCATCATGCTTAGGGTCATGTATTAAAAATGCTGTGCAGGCCATTATTTTGGCTACCGTGGCTATGCCCCCATAGGATGACAATGCCCCCATCCACAGGGCACGAGTGGTCACTCAATGATTTGATGAGCCTGAAAACGATGTGAACCATATGACATGGCCGTCTCAGTCACCAGATCTCAACCCAATTCAGCACTTATGGGAGATTCTGGAGTGGCACCTGAGACAGCTTTTTCCACCACCATCAACAAACACCACATTTCTCCTGGAAGAACGGTGTCGCATCCCTCCAATAGAGTTCCAGACACTTGTAGAATCTATGCAAAGGCGGATTGAAGCTGTTCTGGCTCATGGTGGCCCAATGCCCTATTAAGACACTTTGGTGGTGTTTCCTTAATTTAGGCAGTTACCTGTATGTGGGTTAGCAGATCACCATAAAGCTGACATGGCCGGGCAATATACAATACTGGAACCTTCGACTGACCCACGCCTTCATTCACTTCTACTGATGGCCTTCCACCATGTACTGTAGACACACTGATAGTCCTGCACTGATAGTCCTGCTGTAGACACACTGATAGTCCTGCTGTAGACACACTGATAGTCCTGCTGTAGACACACTGATAGTCCTGCTGTAGACACACTGATAGTCCTGCTGTAGACACACTGATAGTCCTGCTGTAGACACACTGATAGTCCTGCTGTAGACACACCGATAGTCCTGCTGTAGACACACCGATAGTCCTGCTGTAGACACACGATAGTCCTGCTGTAGACACACTGATAGTCCTGCTGTAGACACACCGATAGTCCTGCTGTAGACACACCGATAGTCCTGCTGTAGACACACTGATAGTCCTGCACTGATACTCCTGCTGTAGACACACCGATAGTCCTGCTGTAGACACACTGATAGTCCTGCTGTAGACACACCGATAGTCCTGCTGTAGACACACCGATAGTCCTGCTGTAGACACACCGATAGTCCTGCTGTAGACACACCGATAGTCCTGCTGTAGACACACTGATAGTCCTGCTGTAGACACACCGATAGTCCTGCTGTAGACACACCGATAGTCCTGCTGTAGACACACCGATAGTCCTGCTGTAGACACACTGATAGTCCTGCTGTAGACACACCACAGACCAGAGCCAGAGCTGCTACAGTGGGGAAAAAAAGTATTTAGTCAGCCACCAATTGTGCAAGTTCTCCCACTTAAAAAGATGAGAGAGGCCTGTAATTTTCATCATAGGTACACGTCAACTATGACAGACAAAATGAGGAAAAAAAATCCAGAAAATCACATTGTATGATTTTTAATGAATTTATTTGCAAATTATGGTGGAAAATAAGTATTTGGTCAATAACAAAAGTTTCTCAATACTTTTTTATATACCCTTTGTTGGCAATGACACAGGTCAAACGTTTTCTGTAAGTCTTCACAAGGTTTTCACACACTGTTGCTGGTATTTTGGCCCATTCCTCCATGCAGATCTCCTCTAGAGCAGTGATGTTTTGGGGCTGTCGCTGGCCAACACGGACTTTCAACTCCTTCCAAAGATTTTCTATGGGGTTGAGATCTGGAGACTGGCTAGGCCATTCCAGGACCTTGAAATGCTTCTTACGAAGCCACTCCTTCGTTGCCCGGGCGGTGTGTTTGGGATCATTGTCATACTGAAAGACCCAGCCACGTTTCATCTTCAATGCCCTTGCTGATGGAAGGAGGTTTTCACTCAAAATCTCACGATACATGGCCCCATTCATTCTTTCCTTTACACGAATCAGTCGTCCTGGTCCCTTTGCAGAAAAACAGCCCCAAAGCATGATGTTTCCACCCCCATGCTTCACAGTAGGTATGGTGTTCTTTGGATGCAACTCAGCATTCTTTGTCCTCCAAACACGACGAGTTGAGTTTTTACCAAAAAGTTATATTTTGGTTTCATCTGACCATATGACATTCTCCCAATCCTCTTCTGGATCATCCAAATGCACTCTAGCACGGGCCTGGACATGTACTGGCTTAAGCAGGGGGACACGTCTGGCACTGCAGGATTTGAGTCCCTGGCGGCGTAGTGTGTTACTGATGGTAGGCTTTGTTACTTTGGTCCCAGCTCTCTGCAGGTCATTCACCAGGTCCCCCCGTGTGGTTCTGGGATTTTTGCTCACCGGTCTTGTGATCATTTTGACCCCACGGGGTGAGATCTTTCGTGGAGCCCCAGATCGAGGGAGATTATCAGTGGTCTTGTATGCCTTCCATTTCCTAATAATTGCTCCCACAGTTGATTTCTTCAAACCAAGCTGCTTACCTATTGCAGATTCAGTCTTCCCAGCCTGGTGCAGGTCTACAATATTGTTTCTGGTGTCCTTTGACAGCTCTTTGGTCTTGACCATAGTGGAGTTTGGAGTGTGACTGTTTGAGCTTGTGGGCAGGTGTCTTTTATACTGATAACAAGTTCAAACAGGTGCCATTAATACAGGTAACGAGTGGAGGACAGAGGAGCCTCTTAAAGAAGAAGTTACAGGTCTGTGAGAGCCAGAAATATTGCTTGTTTGTAGGTGACCAAATACTTATTTTCCACCATAATTTGCAAATAAATTCATAAAAAATCCTACTATGTGATTTTCTTGAATTTTTTTCCTCAATTTGTCTGTCATAGTTGACGTGTACCTATGATGAAAATTACAGGCCTCTCTCATCTTTTTAAGTGGGAGAACTTGCACAATTGGTGGCTGACTAAATACTTTTTTTCCCCACTGTATAGGAGTCTTACTACACTATCAGCCTGACTGAGCAACACATTCCCTCCCATGTCATTGATAATGAGATACAGGAGTGATCCAGTTTATGGGATCATATAACTTACAGCTCACACACACAGACTGCTGGATAGAATGCATTCTGTTTGAAGAGGGCAGTTTGTTTAACAAGCCTTGTGTTTACTTCTAATGAATATAGAGGAAGATGGCGAGGGAAGAACCATGACACTTTGTTGTCTGAATACTGCGGCTGTTAAATAAGGAACCTGAAGAGAAGAGACAGAAATAAACTGAATGGTGAAGACTATAGAGAAATGAACTGAATGGTGAGCAGATTCTTCTTCCTTTTTAGTTTGATATTCCTACAGTACATCTGAAAACATAAATATCTTAAACCAGTTCAGTGAAGTTAATAAAAACAGCCTCACTGGCAGTTTAGTAGACGGGGATGAATACGAAACAACACATGACAAACCTTTTTACTTTCTGCCTCGACTATTCATGTTCCCCCGCAGAGCTATGAGAATCCCTGTGCAGCAATGCTGTGGAACATTGTGGAAATCTCCAATGGCAACCTATTCCTGATACAGAGTATCACTTTTGACCAGGACCCACAGGGGGATAGGGTACCATTTGGGATGCACTCCGTAACTTTAAGCACATATGGGGTCTGGGATGAAGCATCAAGGGTATCTCATTATACAGTGGGGGGAAAAAAGTATTTAGTCAGCCACCAATTGTGCAAGTTCTCCCGCTTAAAAAGATGAGAGAGGCCTGTAATTTTCAACATAGGTACACGTCAACTATGACAGACAAAATGAGAATCATTTTTTTTCCAGAAAATCACATTGTAGGATTTTTAATGAATTTATTTGCAAATTATGGTGGAAAATAAGTATTTGGTCACCTACAAACAAGCAAGATTTCTGGCTCTCACAGACCTGTAACTTATTATTTAAGAGGCTCCTCTGTCCTCCACTCGTTACCTATATTAATGGCACCTGTTTGAACTTGTTATCAGTATAAAAGACACCTGCCCACAAGCTCAAACAGTCACACTCCAAACTCCACTATGGCCAAGACCAAAAGCTGTCAAAGGACACCAGAAACAAAATTGTAGACCTGCACCAGGCTGGGAAGACTGAATCTGCAATAGGTAAGCAGCTTGGTTTGAAGAAATCAACTGTGGGAGCAATTATTAGGAAATGGAAGAAATACAAGACCACTGATAATCTCCCTTGATCTGGGGCTCCACGCAAGATCTCACCCCGTGGGGTCAAAATGATCACAAGAACGGTGAGCAAAAATCCCAGAACCACACAGGGGGACCTAGTGAATGACCTGCAGAGAGCTGGGACCAAAGTAACAAAGCCTACCATCAGTAACACACTACGCCGCCAGGGACTCAAATCCTGCAGTGCCAGACGTGTCCCCCTGCTTAAGCCAGTACATGTCCAGGCCCGTCTGAAGTTTGCTAGAGTGCATTTGGATGATCCAGGAGAGGATTGGGAGAATGTCATGGTCAAATGAAACCAAAATATAACTTTTTGGTCAAAACTCAACTCTTCGTGTTTGGAGGACAAAGAATGCTGAGTTGCATCCAAAGAACACCATACCTACTGTGAAGCATGGGGGTAGAAACATCATGCTTTGGGGCTGTTTTTCTGCAAAGGGACCAGGACAACTGATCCGTGTAAAGGAAAGAATGAATGGGGCCATGTATCGTGAGATTTTGAGTGAAAACCTCCTTCCATCAGCAAGGGCATTGAAGATGAAACGTGGCTGGGTCTTTCAGCATGACAATGATCCCAAACACACCGCCCGGGCAACGAAGGAGTGGCTTCGTAAGAAGCAATTCAAGGTCCTGGAGTGGCCTAGCCAGTCTCCAGATCTCAACCCCATAGAAAATCTTTGGAGGGAGTTGAAAGTCCGTGTTGCCCAGCGACAGCCCCAAAACATCACTGCTCTAGAGGAGATCTGCATGGAGGAATGGGCCAAAATACCAGCAACAGTGTGTGAAAACCTTGTGAAGACTTACAGAAAACATTTGACCTGTGTCATTGCCAACAAAGGGTATATAACAAAGTATTGAGAAACTTTTGTTATTGACCAAATACTTATTTTCCACCATAATTTGCAAATAAATTCATTAAAAATCCTACAATGTGATTTTCTGGATTTTTTTTTCTCATTTTGTCTGTTATAGTTGACGTGTACCTATGATGAAAATTACAGGCCTCTCTCATCTTTTTAAGTGGGAGAACTTGCACAATTGGTGGCTGACTAAATAATTTTTTTCCCCACTGTATGTTAGTGTGTATATATGCCTACATTACACTTAGTGTGTAGATATGCCTACTAGTATTGTTTTCACAGAATACAGAATAATATACAGCTACCAAGGTTCAAAATGCTTGTCACGATCTCAAAGACCTTGAATACTCAAGAGGAACACAAGAATGTGAGAATAGACTGGTTTTGTTAGACATTTCAAGAAGCATTGGACAGAACTTTGTTTAACACACTGTAGGCTGGTTTAATGGACTAATACAGTTATTTAGCTGACAGAACTTTATTTAACACAATGTAGGCTGGTACAATGTTGACTTGGTACCGGTACCCCCTGTATACAGCCTCATTATTGTTATTTTATTGTGTTACTTGTTTTTTAATTTGGTTTATTTTGTAAATATTTTCTTAACTCTGTTTAGTGAGGTCGGGCACTGATGTTCGGTGAATAGGCCTGACTCGCAGTTGGAGTTTCAATTAATCTCAAAGGTGTTTGATGGGGTTGAGGTCAGGGCCCTGTGCCGGCCAGTCAAGTTCTTCCACTCCGATCTCGACAAACCATTTCTGTATGGACCTCGCTTTGTGCACAGGGGCATTGTCATGCTGAAACAGGAAAGGGCAGCCCAAGACCATTATTCCTCCTCTAACAAACTTTACAGTTGGCACTGTGCATTGGGACAGGTAGAGTTCTCCTGGCATCCGCCAAACCAAGATTGCCAG
Source organism: Coregonus ussuriensis (assembly GCA_031479575.1). Taxonomy (NCBI): domain Eukaryota; kingdom Metazoa; phylum Chordata; class Actinopteri; order Salmoniformes; family Salmonidae; genus Coregonus; species Coregonus ussuriensis. The sequence continues at coordinate 43,352,517 of CM062475.1, read as the reverse complement.
ATGGTGAAGTGTGATTCATCACTCCAGAGAAAGCGTTTCCACTGCTCCAGAGTCCAATGGCGGCGAGCTTTACACCACTCCAGCCGACGCTTGGCATTGCGCATGGTGATCTTAGGCTTGTGTGCGGCTGCTCGGCCATGGAAACCCATTACATGAAGCTCCCGACGAACAGTTCTTGTGCTGACGTTGCTTCCAGGGGCAATTTGGAACTCGGTAGTGAGTGTTGCAATTGAGGACAGACGATCTTGATGTGCTACGCGCGTCAGCACTCGGCGGTCCTGTTCTGTGAGTTTGTGTGGCCTACCACTTCGCGGCTGAGCCGTTGTTGCTCCTAGACGTTTCCACTTCACAGCACTAGCAGGGCAAAAATATGACAAACTGACTTGTTGGAAAGGTGGCATCCTATGATGGTGCCACGTTGAAAGTCACTGAGCTCTTCAGTAAGGCCCTTCTACTGCCAATGTTTGTCTATGGAGATTGCATGGCTGTGTGCTGGATTTTATACCCCCGTCAGCAACGGGTGTGGCTGAAATAGCCGAATCCACTCATTTGAAGGGGTGTCCCCATACTGCTGTATATATTCGTATGAAGCAGTGGACCACGCCCCATGATCCTCAGTGTAGATAAAGGTAGAGAAGCCATTGAAGCAGCAACGATGCCAAATGAACGGGCTGCATATAGCTCAGGAGATAGCCGGCAGCGTTGGCAGAGGAGACGGAGCCATGATGAAAACCAGTGATTAATAATGGATCGCCCAGCGTGGCCAGTGGTCACCATTGCAGGTAGCATAACATGGAAGAGAGGACAGAAAGCACTGTTAGTTTGAGCAATGATACCTAGCGTACCTTTACCTTTCCTATTAGTTTGGGAATGCTTTACCAACACGGTGAACATGCGAGTGTCCATAATTAAATCAGAAAATCGTGAGATCATGCAATGATTAAAGAGAAATGAATACGAAGTGTATTCCCGAACCGTAGAAAGCCAAATGATGACTACCTCTAATAAAATCATTGTACGAGCCCATACACCCTTCCCTTCCCTTACATTTACATTTTACATTTTAGTCATTTAGCAGACGCTCTTATCCAGAGCGACTTACAGTTAGTGAGTGCATAGATTATTATAAAAAAAAAAAAAAATCATACTGGCCCCCCCTGTGGAATCAAACCCACAACCCTGGCGTTGCAAACACCATGCCTCTACACACTGAGCTACATCCCTGCCGGCCATTCCCTCCCATACCCTGGACGACGCTGGGCCAATTGCGCGCCGCCCCATGGGTCTCCCAGTCGCGGCCGGCTACGACAGAGCCTGGATTCGAACCAGGATCTCTAGTGGCACAGCTAGCACTGCGATGCAGTGCCTTAGACCACTGCGCCTTAACGTTAATAAAATGTTTTTGCATAGAGTGATGGGTGATGGGTAATCTTTGGTCACTGCCTTTGGTCTTTTGACACCCATGAGGCGGAAAGAGCTGTCACCTTGGTGCATGAGGATTTTCTACCTATGGAACGTAGCTACTGGACCACGGGGCCGACAGAATCATGACCACATGGCAATACTGCAGGAACTCAGGTAGGCTTCACCATCTCAGCGTAAATCAATTGTAACCATGGTAGCAGCAGAGGACCAGAGTGAAGCCAGGATCGATTGAGAAGCAGTAGCAGCGCCGATGCAGAATTGGGCGACCAATAGCCCAGAGCTAGCCCTCAGCGCTGGCGAAGGAACCAGAGCCGTGATGAGTTCCAGTATCCTGTCATTGGTTACGAGCATCAATGTCGAACAGAGGTTCAGCAGGTGCTCAGCAGGCAGGCAGCATAGCATGACAGAGAGGACAAAGCAGTGTTAGTTCTGGTGATGACGACAATGTTCCACATGCGAGAGTCCATAATGCAAACAGAACTTTTAAGAGATCATGCAAAATGAAAAGGGTAGGAACATTTAGTGTATTCAGACTGAAGAACCCCTAAAGCCATCATACGGACCGCCTTTGGAAAAGCGTAATGTAAACCCGACACCGTTGACTTAACATGAACTCTGATATGAATGTTCGCTGCATCTCCGTAGGCCACGAAGAGTAGGCAGACAGATGGATTCTTGAGCAGACCGCAGGCTGAAGTGTCCTGACGCCCAACAGAACTGAATCCCTGCTATTGGAGCATGATAAGGCACATTTGCCCGACTGAAATAGGAATAGAAAAGGCATACGAGGTTATGAAACAAAAGGCATTATGAAACTAAAGGCGTCGTACAGAAAAGAGCAGCACGACTTAGCCATCACATACCATCACCGACCATCACATACAGTAGTCCTAACAAACCCCCCAAAACCACAATTTAACATTATTTACGTACCCACCTTATCTAAATAGCCTAATGTCCTGCTGAAATTGCTCAGCGGTAGCTGATGCATCTGCAGCGTGCACAGTGAGAGTGACCTGATCATCAAAACCTACAAATAGTCTACTTGAGCTGAAAGCTAATATCTAACGGTATATGATGACCTGATAACGAGAGATATCGAGCCTATAGATTACCAGATACGACAGAGAGAAATAGAGCCCATAGATTACTAGATAAACCTGATAGAGAAATAGAGCCCATAGATTACTAGATAAACCTGATAGAGAAATAGAGCCCATATATTACTAGATAAACCTGATAGAGAAATAGAGCCCATAGATTACTAGATAAACCTGATAGAGAAATAGAGCCCATAGATTACTAGATAAACCTGATAGAGAAATAGAGCCCATAGATTACTAGATAAACCTGATAGAGAAATAGAGCCCATATAAGAGCGTCTGAATAAGCTCTAACAGACCTTCCCATGAGAGCCAACACTGATCGCCGTGTGCGTGTTTAGCCCACCACATGCTAGGTAATGCTAGTATCAACAGCACATCCAACACGCTGAAACTATAGCTAGCCTTGATTAGTCATCGCACATCTATATACATCAGCTTCCCCACTATGGTCCAGGGTTAGGGTTAGGCAGATGTATCATTTTAAAATGAGGCTGTTCTCCTGTGACTATATGCTAGTGATGAAAAGCCCCAGTAATGTTTAGCTGACAACAGACTAAGGCTGTAGAACAGGGGTGTCAAACGTCCGGCCCGCGGGCCGGATCAGGCCCGCAAACAGGTTTAATCCGGCCCGCGAGATGATTTTGTAAAGTATAAAAATGAGCTGCAATTTTTCAATAAAATAAACTGCTGTTCCAATTGTGTCCACTTGATGGCGCAATAGCAATTGTGTTAAGCAAGCAAACTGTTAATACCGGGGCAGAGCAAATAGGTCAAGCAAGTGCAGCCAGTCCGGATGAGCTACTTTGTTTTGCCCGCGATATTTATTACGGCTTCTGCTTTTAACATTATGTGCTTTGGCACCCTCATTGCCCCAATATGTCTCTGTCAAAAAATAGATAAGTGGACGCAGAGTGCAGAGTGTTCCAAGAAAAATTGTCATCCTTCTATTTATTCACAGAATTGAATGGGAAAGCTGTATAACTGCTGAAAGAATATAACCTTCGTCGCCACTATGCGAGTCTTCATGCCGACAAATATGACAACTTTCAAGGACAGCGGAGAAGAGAGAAGGTGAATGAACTGTTGGTAGGTCTGAAGAAACAGCAGTCTGTGTTTACTCACAGCCGAGAGACATCAGTGACGCTGCAGTGAAAGCTAGCTACCTCATTGCTAATGAAATCGCAGTGGCTTCAAAACCATTTAGTGAGGGTGAATTTGTAAAAACATGCATGATGAAGGCAGCAGAGATTGTGTGCCCTGAAATGCACCAGGCTTTTGCAAATATCAGCCTGACAAGAAACACAGTTGCAGACAGGATTTCCGATCTTTCAGTGGATTTGGACAGCCAGTTCAAGCAAAAAGTAAAGTCATTTATTGCGTTTTCGGTTGCAATTGATGAAAGCACGGACATTACAGATGTTGCACAACTGGCCATTTTCATCCGCGGAGTTGATGACACATTGACCGTCACCGAGGAGTTCGTGGAGTTGGTGCCGATGACAGATACGACAGCAGCTGATATTTTCACTGCACTCGTCGGCGCGATGGACAGGGACAGGTGCAATCTGCAAATGGAGGACGTGATTTTTGGACTTTTCACTGTATTTTGCACCAGGAGGCTTTGTGTTGCAAGTCATTAAAGATGGATAACGTCATGAAGGTGGTCATCCAAACTGTTAATTTCATCCGATCCAGAAGCCTGAATCACCGTCAGTTTGACAGCCTTCTCAGAGAGAAAGACCACATCAATGGCCTGCCATACCACACTGAGGTAAGATGGTTAAGCCGAGGTGCTGTGCTGAGGCGTTTCTTTGATTTACGAGAAGAAATTGAACAGTTCATGGAAGAAAAGGGCAAACCAGTGTTAGAATTTCATTCCGCAGAATGGATGCAGGACCTTGCATTTATGGTGGATGTTACAGAGCACCTGAATAACTTGAACAAACAGCTGCAAGGGCGCAAAAAAGTTGCCACGCAGTATTATGACAGCATACGTTCTTTCAAGTTGAAGCTGGCATTGTGGGAGACGCAACTCGCCGGTGGTGATGCAGCTCACTTCCCCTGTCTGAAAAATGTGTGCGCGACCCAACATGTGGCAGACATGAAGCGGTTCAAAGATAAAATAACGGGACTGTTAAGGGAGTTTGAGCAACGCTTTCAGATTTTTTGTGAACTGGAGAAAGACTTCAACGTTTTTTGTTCGCCATTCACCGTGAATCACTCTGATCTGCCCGTCAGCATCCACCTTGAAATAATAGACTTGCAGTGTGACTCGGATTTGAAGGGCAAATTTGCCGCAGCTGGCTTGGACACATTTTATCAGAATCTCTTGCCAGGTTACCCCAACTTGACAGCCCTCGCTGCAAAACTGTTGTGCATGTTTGGAACCACATATCTTTGTGAGCAAGTTCTCTGTAATGAGCATAAATAAAACAAAGCTGCGCTCAAGGCTCACGCACAAGCACTTGAATCACATCCTGAAGTTGGCTGCCACTCAGGATGTGACGCCTGATATTGATGCGCTGGTGAAAGCTAAAAGATGTCAGGTATCAGGAGTCAAATAAACTATGCAACCCCACTTAAAGTGCTGCATGAGACACCCTGATATAGTTCTGTGATCTGTGATATACTTCTGTGAATCACTGAGGCATTGTGTGTTTGTGTGTTTGTCCTCAGAATTTCAAATAACTTGAGGTGTTTTATGATTAATAGTGATGTTGTGCTTTTGGACACACTGTCCTCAGGCTCCAGCTTTATGTTTATATGTTTTTATGTTGATGTGCTATTGTTTTTAATTGATTTTATTTTATTTGTATTTTTAACCTATTCTTGACTGTGGTTCTTGCACTTGTTTGGGGAACAGGATTTCATTATTTGTATCTACGTTTCTGCCTGAGAAATGACACCCTGATATAGTTCTATGATCTGTGAAACAGTTCTGAGAATCACTGAGGCATTGTGTGTTTGTGTGTTCTTTTTCTTTAGAATTTTCAAATAAACTTGAGGTGTTTTATGATTAATAGTGATGTTGTGCTTGTACTATTTTGGACACACTGTCCTCAGGCTCCAGCTTTATGTTTTATGTTGATAGTATTAAAACAAAGAAAACAATCTGAAGTTGTTGTTTTTAAGTTATATATACCATGATTTTACCGGTCCGGCCCACTTGGGAATAGATTTTCCTCCATGTGGCCCCTGAGCTAAAATGAGTTTGACACCCCTGCCGTAGAAGATATCACTACCTGCCTGCTGAACAGCAGCACCATACATTAGAACCAGCAAGCTGCCTCAGGGGATAAGATGCCAGCATACACACACTATGTACAACATGCATGATAACACACATAAACATGCTTACTGCTATCCTAAAATGATTGGCCATCATACTGCAATGCTCCAGCAGATGCTTTGGAAGGAATAGCTAGTGTTGGCCTCTAAGTCACCATGACCTCACTGTGTGCTCTTGGAATAATAGCAGCCATGCCATAACACTATGTCCAGATGATACAGGACATACAGCCATACCATACCACTATGTCCAGATGATACAGGACATACAGCCATGCCATAACACTATGTCCAGATGATACAGGACATACAGCCATAACACTATGTCCAGATGATACAGGACATACAGCCATACCATAACACTATGTCCAGATGATACAGGACATACAGCCATAACACTATGTCCAGATGATACAGGACATACAGCCATAACACTATGTCCAGATGATACAGGACATACAGCCATAACACTATGTCCAGATGATACAGGACATACAGCCATAACACTATGTCCAGATGATACAGGACATACAGCCATAACACTATGTCCAGATGATACAGGACATACAGCCATACCATAACACTATGTCCAGATGATACAGGACATACAGCCATAAAATAACACTATGTCCAGATGATACAGGACATACAGCCATACCACTATGTCCAGATGATACAGGACATACAGCCATACCACTATGTCCAGATGATACAGGACATACAGCCATGCCATAACACTATGTCCAGATGATACAGGACATACAGCAATGCCATAACACTATGTCCAGATGATACAGGACATACAGCCATACCATAACACTATGTCCAGATGATACAGGACATACAGCCATACCATAACACTATGTCCAGATGATACAGGACATACAGCCATACCATAACACTATGTCCAGATGATACAGGACATACAGCCATAACACTATGTCCAGATGATACAGGACATACAGCCATACCACTATGTCCAGATGATACAGGACATACAGCCATACCATAACAATGTGTCCAGATGATACAGGACATACAGCCATACCATAACACTATGTCCAGATGATACAGGACATACAGCCATAACACTATGTCCAGATGATACAGGACATACAGCCATAACACTATGTCCAGATGATACAGGACATACAGCCATAACACTATGTCCAGATGATACAGGACATACAGCCATAACACTATGTCCAGATGATACAGGACATACAGCCATACCATAACACTATGTCCAGATGATACAGGACATACAGCCATACCATAACACTATGTCCAGATGATACAGGACATACAGCCATACCATAACACTATGTCCAGATGATACAGGACATAGAGCCATACCATAACACTATGTCCAGATGATACAGGACATACAGCCATACCACTATGTCCAGATGATACAGGACATACAGCCATACCACTATGTCCAGATGATACAGGACATACAGCCATACCACTATGTCCAGATGATACAGGACATACAGCCATGCCATAACACTATGTCCAGATGATACAGGACATACAGCCATACCATAACACTATGTCCAGATGATACAGGACATACAGCCATACCATAACACTATGTCCAGATGATACAGGACATACAGCCATAACACTATGTCCAGATGATACAGGACATACAGCCATACCACTATGTCCAGATGATACAGGACATACAGCCATACCATAACAATGTGTCCAGATGATACAGGACATACAGCCATACCATAACACTATGTCCAGATGATACAGGACATACAGCCATAACACTATGTCCAGATGATACAGGACATACAGCCATAACACTATGTCCAGATGATACAGGACATACAGCCATAACACTATGTCCAGATGATACAGGACATACAGCCATAACACTATGTCCAGATGATACAGGACATACAGCCATACCATAACACTATGTCCAGATGATACAGGACATACAGCCATAAAATAACACTATGTCCAGATGATACAGGACATACAGCCATACCACTATGTCCAGATGATACAGGACATACAGCCATAACACTATGTCCAGATGATACAGGACATACAGCCATACCACTATGTCCAGATGATACAGGACATACAGCCATACCACTATGTCCAGATGATACAGGACATACAGCCATACCATAACACTATGTCCAGATGATACAGGACATACAGCCATAACACTATGTCCAGAGGATACAGGACATACAGCCATACCATAACACTATGTCCAGATGATACAGGACATACAGCCATAACACTATGTCCAGAGGATACAGGACATACAGCCATACCATAACACTATGTCCAGATGATACAGAACATACAACCATACCATAACACTATGTCCAGATGATACAGGACATACAGCCATACCACTATGTCCAGATGATACAGGACATACAGCCATACCATAACACTATGTCCAGATGATACAGGACATACAGCCATACCATAACACTATGTCCAGATGATACAGGACATACAGCCATAACACTATGTCCAGATGATACAGGACATACAGCCATAACACTATGTCCAGATGATACAGGACATACAGCCATACCATAACACTGTGTCCAGATGATACAGGACATACAGCCATAACACTATGTCCAGATGATACAGGACATACAGCCATACCACTATGTCCAGATGATACAGGACATACAGCCATAACACTATGTCCAGATGATACAGGACATACAGCCATACCATAACACTATGTCCAGATGATACAGGACATACAGCCATACCATAAAACTATGTCCAGATGATACAGGACATACAGCCATACCATAACACTATGTCCAGATGATACAGGACATACAGCCATACCATAACACTATGTCCAGATGATACAGGACATACAGCCATACCACTATGTCCAGATGATACAGGACATACAGCCATACCACTATGTCCAGATGATACAGGACATACAGCCATGCCATAACACTATGTCCAGATGATACAGGACATACAGCCATACCATAACACTATGTCCAGATGATACAGGACATACAGCCATACCATAACACTATGTCCAGATGATACAGGACATACAGCCATACCATAACACTATGTCCAGATGTTACAGGATATACAGCCATGCCATAACACTATGTCCAGATGATACAGGACATACAGCCATACCATAACACTATGTCCAGATGATACAGGACATACAGCCATACCACTATGTCCAGATGATACAGGACATACAGCCATACCACTATGTCCAGATGATACAGGACATACAGCCATACCATAACACTATGTCCAGATGATACAGGACATACAGCCATACCACTATGTCCAGATGATACAGGACATACAGCCATACCATACCACTATGTCCAGATGATACAGGACATACAGCCATACCATAACACTATGTCCAGATGATACAGGACATACAGCCATACCATAACACTATGTCCAGATGATACAGGACATACAGCCATACCATAACACTATGTCCAGATGATACAGGGCATACAGCCATAACACTATGTCCAGATGATACAGGACATACAGCCATAACACTATGTCCAGATGATACAGGACATACAGCCATACCATAACACTATGTCCAGATGATACAGGACATACAGCCATAACACTATGTCCAGATGATACAGGACATACAGCCATAACACTATGTCCAGATGATACAGGACATACAGCCATAACACTATGTCCAGATGATCCAGGACATACATCCATACCATAACACTATGTCCAGATGATACAGGACATACAGCCATAACACTATGTCCAGATGATACAGGACATACAGCCATACCATAACACTATGTCCAGATGATACAGGACATACAGCCATACCATAACACTATGTCCAGATGATACAGGACATACAGCCATACCATAACACTATGTCCAGATGATACAGGACATACAGCCATACCACTATGTCCAGATGATACAGGACATACAGCCATACCACTATGTCCAGATGATACAGGACATACAGCCATACCACTATGTTCAGATGATTCAGGACATACAGCCATGCCATAACACTATGTCCAGATGATACAGGACATACAGCCATACCATAACACTATGTCCAGATGATACAGGACATACAGCCATAACACTATGTCCAGATGATACAGGACATACAGCCATACCATAACACTATGTCCAGATGATACAGGACATACAGCCATACCACTATGTCCAGATGATACAGGACATATAGCCATACCATAACACTATATCCAGATGATACAGGACATACAGCCATAACACTATGTCCAGATGATACAGGACATACAGCCATACCATAACACTATGTCCAGATGATACAGGACATACAGCCATACCATAACACTATGTCCAGATGATACAGGACATACAGCCATTCCATAACACTATGTCCAGATGATACAGGACATACAGCCATACCACTATGTCCAGATGATACAGGACATACAGCCATACCATAACACTATGTCCAGATGATACAGGACATACAGCCATAACACTATGTCCAGATGATACAGGACATACATCCATAACACTATGTCCAGATGATACAGGACATACAGCCATACCATAACACTATGTCCAGATGATACAGGACATACAGCCATAACAATATGTCCAGATGATACAGGACATACAGCCATGCCATAACACTATGTCCAGATGATACAGGACATACAGCCATAACACTATGTCCAGATGATACAGGACATACAGCCATACCATAACACTATGTCCAGATGTTACAGGATATACAGCCATGCCATAACACTATGTCCAGATGATACAGGACATACAGCCATACCATAACACTATGTCCAGATGATACAGGACATACAGCCATACCATAACACTATGTCCAGATGATACAGGACATACAGCCATACCACTATGTCCAGATGATACAGGACATACAGCCATACCACTATGTCCAGATGATACAGGACATACAGCCATACCATAACACTATGTCCAGATGATACAGGACATACAGCCATACCACTATGTCCAGATGATACAGGACATACAGCCATACCATACCACTATGTCCAGATGATACAGGACATACAGCCATACCATAACACTATGTCCAGATGATACAGGACATACAGCCATACCATAACACTATGTCCAGATGATACAGGACATACAGCCATACCATAACACTATGTCCAGATGATACAGGACATACAGCCATACCACTATGTCCAGATGATACAGGACATACAGCCATACCACTATGTTCAGATGATTCAGGACATACAGCCATGCCATAACACTATGTCCAGATGATACAGGACATACAGCCATAACACTATGTCCAGATGATACAGGACATACAGCCATACCATAACATTATGTCCAGATGATACAGGACATACAGCCATGCCATAACACTATGTCCAGATGATACAGGACATACAGCCATACCATACCACTATATCCAGATGATACAGGACATACAGCCATTACACTATGTCCAGATAATACAGGACATACAGCCATACCATAACAATATGTCCAGATGATACAGGACATACAGCCATTACACTATGTCCAGATAATACAGGACATACAGCCATACCATAACAATATGTCCAGATGATACAGAACATACAGCCATACCATAACACTATGTCCAGATGATACAGGACATACAGCCATAACACTATGTCCAGATGATACAGGACATACAGCCATACCATAACACTATGTCCAGATGATACAGGACATACAGCCATAACACTATGTCCAGATGATACAGGACATACAGCCATACCATAACACTATGTCCAGATGATACAGGACATACAGTCATGCATGAATAACACAACATCCACCTAGATGATGTATATGGAGCCTAGCCAGCACGAGCTCCCATGATGCAATACTGGCTGCCATTCCATTATGCATACTGTGTAGAAAATGAAGCAAAGCATATCTGCTAACACCTGAATATGTGAACATCACCACAGCATTAAGAGTTGCAGTCCAACACATCATACAACCAGTATGTAAGACATGAAAATAACAAAATGCACAGAAAATGAATGAATACCATTACTAATACATGATGACTAGAGTGACGTGATCGCTACAATAGCACATGATAGAATAAGACCAGTCACTAGAATAATACTACTAGAATACACGATGGACTGACAGGGACGACCACCTGTGTATACTGAACAAAAATATAAATGCAACATGTAAATTGTTGGTCCCGTGTTTCATGAGCTGAAATAAAAAAATCCCAGATATTTTCCATACGGAGAAAAAGCTTACATCCCTAATAGTGAGAATTTATAATTTGCCAATATAATCCATCCACCTGACAGGTGTGGCATATCAAGAAGCTGATAAAACAGCATGATCATTACACAGGTGCACCTTGTGCTGGGGACAATCGAAGGCCACTTTAAAATGTGCAGTTTTGTCACACAACACAATGCCAGATGTCTCAAGTTTTGAGGGAGCGTGCAATTGGCATGCTGACTGCAGGAATGTCCACGAGAGCTGTTGCGAGATAATTTAATGTTAATTTCTCTACCATAAACTGCCTCCAATGTCGTTTTAGAGAATTTTGCAGTATGTCCAACCGGCCTTACATTGGATGTGTCTCAATCACAAACAAACTATCATTGTCCAAACACACCAGGACAACACCTTTTCCCCCTCGGGAGACTGAAAAGATTTGGCATGGGCCCCCAGATCCTCAAAAAGTTATACAGCTGCACCATTGAGAGCATTTTGACCAGTTGCATCACCACCTGGTATGGCAACTGCTCGGCATCCGACCATAAGGCCCTACATAGGGTAGTGCGTATGGCCCAGTACATCACTGGGGCCAAGCTTCCTGCCATCCAGGACTTATATACTAGGCGGTGTCAGAGGAAGGCCCAAAAAATTGTCAAAGACTCCAGTCACCCAAGTCTTAGACTGTTCTCTCTGCTACCGCACGGCAAGCGGTACCGGAGCGGCAAGTCTAGGTCCAAAAGGCTCCTTAACAGCTTCTAGCCCCAAGCAATAAGACTGCTGAACAATTAATCAAATGGCCACCTGGACTATTTACATTCAACCCCCCCTCCCGCTTTGTTTTAACACTGCTGCTACTCGCTGTTTATTATCTATGCATAGTCACTTTACCCCTACCTACATGTACAAATTACCTCAACTACCCTATACCCCCGCACATTGACTCGGTACCGGTACCCCTGTATATAGCCTCGTTAATGTTATTTTATTGTGTTACTTTTTATTTTATTTTTTACTTTAGTTTATTTAGTAAAGATTTTCTTAACTCTATTTCTTGAACTGCATTGTTGGTTAAGGGCTTGTAAGTAAGCATTTCACGGTAAGGTCTACACCTGTTGTATTCGGCACATGTGACACATAAAATGGTATTTTATTTTATTTGAATCCACCGCATCCGCCTATGTTTCACTTCCACATCTGCAGTGAAAGGTGACAGAGCTAGAGGGGTGTTTGTCAGACCATGAGACATCCCAAAAATCGGTCTTCTCACAAAATTGTCTGTAGCGTCCGAACGATTTGGCCTACAAACTATTTTCACCACTCTATGGAAAGATGAGACTCTCACCAACACGATGGTTTTCTGCTCTACGACCTCCAGAAGTGTCAGGAGACTCATCTGAAGTCGGTGCCGCCGATCTGCCAACTTCTGTCTGTAGCCTCCGAACCGTTTGGGCTACACACTAATATGACCCCTCTGTGCAAAGGTGAGACTCTCATGAACAGGTACATTGCTCTAGGATGCCCACAGGCCTCACAAGACTCATCTGAAGGTCCCCAGTACCAGTAGGAAAAAATGAATGGACCTATATATGGAGACTGTTTAATGGCAAAAATGTGGGGTTAAATGCATGTAAAATAAAAATAAAAATCCTGATCTAGGAGAGACACTTCAGAACAAACTTCCTATTTATATTTTTGGGGGACTATCTGTTGTTCCATGTTCAATGCGTTTGTATGGGCTAATAGCAGTAAGGCCCAACATCTTTTTTCATCAAATATTATTGGGATACCTCAAGGGGGCTTAACATTCTAAATCAAATCGCTAAATGATCCTTCTTAAAACAATTCCATATAGCTTAGTAGGCTTAAAAAAACCTTCTTTAACCCGCCTCTTCCCTTTCATCTAAACTGATTGAAGTTGATTTAACAAGTGACATCATTAAGGGATCATAGCTTTCACCTGGTCGGTCTGTGTCATGGAAAGAGCAGGTGTTCATAATGTTATGTATACTCAGTGTACACTAACACACACTGTCATATTGTAATGTAATATTCTACATTTTATACTGTAAATACCACAGGACTCCACTGAAGTTGTAGAAACATCTCAAGGATGATCAATGGAAACATGATTTACCTGAGCTCAATTTCGAGTCTCACAGCAAAGGGTCTGAATACTTACGTAAATCTGGGATATTTCTGTTTTTTATTTTGTAATAAATTTGCAAAAATTTCTAAAAACCTGTTTTCGATTTGTCATTATGGGGTATTGTGTGTAGATTGATGAAGAAACATTAATTTAATCCATTTTAGAATAAGGCTGTAACATAGCAACATGTGGAAAAGGGGAAGGGGTCTGAATACTTTCAGAATGCAATGTAAATAAGTAATATAGGAGCAATGTAAATGTGTAATATAGGAGCAATGTAAATGTGTAATATAGGAGCAATGTAAATGTGTAATATAGGAGCAATGTAAATGTGTAATATTGTAATGTGAACGTGTAATATTGTAATGTAGTGCCCTCAAAGCTCATCACTAAGCTACGGATCCTGAGACTAAACACCTCCCTCTGCAACTGGATCCTGGACTTCCTGACTGGCCGCCCCCCAGGTGGTAAGGGTAGGTAACAACACATCTGCCACGCTGATCCTCAACACGGGGGCCCCTCAGGGGTGCGTGCTAAGTCCCCTCCTGTACTCCATGACTGCATGGCCAGGCACGACTCCAACACCATTAAGTTAGCCGACGACACAACAGTGGTAGGCCTGATCATTGATAATGATGAGACAGCCTATAGGGAGGAGGTCAGAGACCTGGCCGTGTGGTGCCAGGATAACAACCTCTCCCTCAACGTGATCAAGACAAAGGAGATGATTGTGGACTACAGGAAAAAAAAGAGGACTGAGCACGCCCCCATTCTCATCGACGGGGCTGTAGTGTCCACATCACCAACGAACTATCCTGGTCCAAACACACCAAGACAGTCGTGAAGAGGGCACAACAAAGCCTATTCCCCCTCAGGAGACTGAAAAGATTTGGCATGGGTCCTCAGATCCTCAAAATGTTATACAGCTGCACCATTGAGAACATCCTGACTGGTTGCATCCCTGCCTGGTATGGCAACTGCTCGGCCTCCGACCGCAAGAGGGTAGTGCGTACGGCCCAGTACATCACTGGGGCCAAGCTTCCTGCCATCCAGGACCTCTATACCAGGCGGTGTCAGATAAAGGCCCTCAAAATTGTCAAAGACTCCAGCCATCCAAGTCATAGACTGTTCTTTCTGCTACCGCACGGCAAGCGGTACCGGAGCGTCAAGTCTAGGTCCATAAATCTTCTCAACAGCTTCTACCCCCAAGCCATAAGACTCCTGAACAGCTAATCATGGCTACCCGGACTATTTGCACTGCCCCCCCACCCCATCCTTTTTACGCTGCTGCTACTCTGTTAATTATTTATGCATAGTCACTTTAACTCTACCCACATGTACATATTACTTCAACTACCTCAACTAGCCGGTGCCCCCGCACATTGACTCTTCACCGGTACCCCCCTGTATATATAGCCTCCCTACTGTTATTTTATTTTACTTCTGCTATTTTTTTTCTCAACACTTTTTTGTTGTTGTTTTATTTTACTTTTTTTATAAAAATAAATAAATGCATTGTTGGTTAAGGTCTGTAAGTAAGCATTTCACGGTAATGTCTACACCTGTTGTATTCGGCGCATGTGGCAAATAAAATGTGATTTTATTTTATTTTATTTAAATATGTAATATAGGAGAGATGTGTATTATTGTAATGTAATAATGTAAATGTGTAATATAGGAGCAATGTAAATGTGTTATAGTAGTGTGGGTCACCTCCCGAGTGGAGCAGTGGGCTAAAGCTGTGCCACTAGAGATCCTGGTTCGAATCCAGGCTCTGTCGTAGCCGGCCGCGACCGGGAGACCCATGGGGCGGCGCACAATTGGCCCAGCGTCGTCCAGGGTAGGGGAGGGAATGGCCGGCAGGGATGTAGCTCAGTTGGTAGAGCATGGCGTTTGCAACGCCAGGGTTGTGGGTTTGAATCCCACGGGGAGCCAGTATGAAAAATTATAATGTATGCACTCACTAACTGTAAGTCGCTCTGGATAAGAGCGTCTGCTAAATGACTAACATGTCAATGTTACAGCAGTGCGAAACACATCGTGCAGGTTTCTCTGGTATCTCTCCATGCGTCCCAATTGACACCCTATTCCCTATATAGTGCACTTCTTTTGAGCCGGGCCCATAGAGCTCTGGTGGAATAAGGTTCCATTCGGGGTCAACATGGCCTCGTATTTACCATATTTATACAGGGACCAGGGCGGGTCCTATTGTTGATACAGGGACCAGGGCGGGTCCTATTGTTGATACAGGGACCAGGGCGGGTCCTATTGTTGATACAGGGACCAGGGCGGGTCCTATTGTTAATACAGGGACCAGGGTGGGTCCTATTGTTAATACAGGGACCAGGGTGGGTCCTATTGTTAATACAGGGACCAGGGCGGGTCCTATTGTTAATACAGGGACCAGGGCGGGTCCTATTGTTAATACAGGGACCAGGGCGGGTCCTATTGTTAATACAGGGACCAGGGTGGGTCCTATTGTTAATACAGGGACCAGGGCGGGTCGTATTGTTAATACAGGGACCAGGGCGGGTCCTATTGTTAATACAGGGACCAGGGCGGGTCCTATTGTTAATACAGGGACCAGGGCGGGTCCTATTGTTAATACAGGGACCAGGGTGGGTCCTATTGTTAATACAGGGACCAGGGTGGGTCCTATTGTTAATACAGGGACCAGGGTGGGTCCTATTGTTAATACAGGGACCAGGGCGGGTCCTATTGTTGATACAGGGACCAGGGCGGGTCCTATTGTTAATACAGGGACCAGGGCGGGTCCTATTGTTGATACAGGGACCAGGGTGGGTCGTATTGTTAATACAGGGACCAGGGTGGGTCCTATTGTTAATACAGGGACCAGGGTGGGTCCTATTGTTAATACAGGGACCAGGGCGGGTCCTATTGTTAATACAGGGACCAGGGCGGGTCCTATTGTTAATACAGGGACCAGGGCGGGTCGTATTGTTAATACAGGGACCAGGGCGGGTCCTATTGTTGATACAGGGACCAGGGCGGGTCGTATTGTTGATACAGGGACCAGGGCGGGTCCTATTGTTAATACAGGGACCAGGGTGGGTCCTATTGTTAATACAGGGACCAGGGCGGGTCCTATTGTTAATACAGGGACCAGGGCGGGTCCTATTGTTAATACAGGGACCAGGGCGGGTCCTATTGTTAATACAGGGACCAGGGCGGGTCCTATTGTTAATACAGGGACCAGGGCGGGTCCTATTGTTAATACAGGGACCAGGGCGGGTCCTATTGTTAATACAGGGACCAGGGTGGGTCCTATTGTTAATACAGGGACCAGGGCGGGTCGTATTGTTAATACAGGGACCAGGGCGGGTCCTATTGTTAATACAGGGACCAGGGCGGGTCCTATTGTTAATACAGGGACCAGGGCGGGTCCTATTGTTAATACAGGGACCAGGGTGGGTCCTATTGTTAATACAGGGACCAGGGCGGGTCCTATTGTTAATACAGGGACCAGGGCGGGTCCTATTGTTAATACAGGGACCAGGGCGGGTCCTATTGTTAATACAGGGACCAGGGCGGGTCCTATTGTTAATACAGGGACCAGGGCGGGTCCTATTGTTAATACAGGGACCAGGGCGGGTCCTATTGTTAATACAGGGACCAGGGTGGGTCGTATTGTTAATACAGGGACCAGGGTGGGTCCTATTGTTAATACAGGGACCAGGGTGGGTCCTATTGTTAATACAGGGACCAGGGCGGGTCCTATTGTTAATACAGGGACCAGGGTGGGTCCTATTGTTAATACAGGGACCAGGGTGGGTCCTATTGTTAATACAGGGACCAGGGCGGGTCCTATTGTTAATACAGGGACCAGGGCGGGTCCTATTGTTAATACAGGGACCAGGGCGGGTCCTATTGTTAATACAGGGACCAGGGCGGGTCCTATTGTTAATACAGGGACCAGGGTGGGTCCTATTGTTAATACAGGGACCAGGGTGGGTCCTATTGTTGATACAGGGACCAGGGTGGGTCCTATTGTTAATACAGGGACCAGGGCGGGTCCTATTGTTAATACAGGGACCAGGGCGGGTCCTATTGTTAATACAGGGACCAGGGCGGGTCCTATTGTTACAGTTTTTCTCAATTGCTAAAACACTAAACCCTATTGTCTGAACCAAATGCTCAGTTGCCTGAACCCACTGATTGAATCAATCACTCTTTTGGCAAAACCATAAGCACTTTTCACCTGTTTAGACACAACTTGCCAACACATTTTCATTGTGATGCACCCGTGCTGCATAATGGTGAGCACAGGTGACAAAAGTCAAACACAATTAGAGCACAGGTATCACCACTTGAACACAACAACTCAAAATTGATCACACTTGTGGCTAATGATGTGAGGGAACATATACAGTAAGCCAGTTCAAAGAGCACTGGTTTGTGAGGCCCTACAATGGATAGAAATATGAGAGGAAGAGTTCGTGTGAGAGGAGGTCGAGGTGGTCGAGGTGGTCAGCGAAGACAAAGAACAGTAATATCTGATGAAATCACAGCTACTGTGATTGACCATGTTCTTGTCCATGGTATGAACATGAGGGAGGCTGGACAAAGGGTACAACCAAACATCAGTAGATTCACTGTGTCCACCATAATCCGAAGATTTAGAGAAGAGAACAGGTAATTACCTTTTTTTGACATTATAGTACAGTATGTAAATGTTGACAGCAATTACTGTATGACATACTATATACTGTACCACAGTATACTGTAAGTGAATATATGTTTCAGTACATCACTGTACCAATGTACTGTAGTATTGTAATGGAGGGTTGGTCTATCTGTTTGTAGGCCTAGTATTCCATGTATATTTTTTGTAACTCCATGTTCTCTTTTTGTAGAATTGAAAGACTGCCACATGGGGGTGGGAGGACAGGTATGTTCTCCCCACACCAAGAGACCCTAATTGTTGATATGGTCCGTGAGAACAATGCCATTAAACTGAGCGAAATTCAGCAGAAGATCATTGAGGACCATTTACATTTTGAGGGTATCAACAGTGTCAGCCTCTCTACTGTTGATCGTGTCCTCAAGCGCAACAGACTGCGCATGAAACAGCTATACAGAGTGCCCTTTGATCGCAACTCAGACAGAGTCAAAGAGCAAAGATTCCAGTATGTACAGGTTGGCATATATCCAGACACATTCAATGTTGATTACTCTAAGTAGTGATTTACTGTAGTGGCCTAAATCACTTTTTCCGTATCACTTACAAAACTATATCTATTTCTACAGAGGGTTTTTCAACTGGATGCAATGGAAAGACCCCATCAATACATCTACATGGATGAAGCTGGGTTTAATCTCACCAAAAGGAGAAGGAGAGGCCGTAATGTGATTGGCCATCGGGCCATTGTTGGTGTTCCTGGGCAGCGTGGTGGCAATGTCACATTATGTGCTGCCATCAGCAATCATGGGGTTGTCCACCATCATGCCAACCTGGGGCCCTACAACACTCACCAGCTCCTCATTTTCCTCAATCACATGCGAGATGCTTTGTTAGGGCAGCAGGATGAGCATCCCATCTATGTTGTTGTTTGGGACAATGTGAGTTTTCACAGAGCCCTCCAGGTTAG
>CM062475.1:43312658-43327658 GCA_031479575.1 Coregonus ussuriensis | reverse complement strand
GTTCATCGTTAAAACCTTCGTAGGAGCATCGTTAAATCTCCAAGCTGTTTCCCAAAACCATCGTTAACGTCGTACTTGAAAATGCTCGTAATCTATCGCCTGCCTCAGACGACTCATAGAACAGCCAAGTACGTCGTTAGATGCTTTTTTGCCCTCCTCACGTCACTTCATACACAGAAGATTATACACAGATCTCTGCTAAACATAGAACCACATGGTTTATCCGTCTCTCTGTGACCATTTCAGAACAAAGTTGACTACAAATAAATTTGCCAATGTCTTTGTAATTGATACAAACTAGCAACATTAACAGATGGTTGAAATGAAAAAAGAGACTGCATTAATATAAAAACAAATTAACAGTATTTCAGTCATATTGAAATACATTTCATGTTCAATCAATTGAGTTCTATTTTGCTACTTGTAGGCTACTGTCTGTAATTTGTCTGAATATATTTCATGTGTAGCCCAGCATGTACTTAATGTGTCAAATCTGTGATTTTCTGAATTGTTATTGGGTAAGCATTAGAACAAGCCGCCTTAGGTGGTAATAGGACCTGATCTGTGATCAGTATTGTGAAATAATTATAATGTTAAGGTAAGATTTTCATGGAGAAAGCAGAATGGTCCTCTGTAGCTCAGCTGGTAGAGCATGGCGCTTGTAACGCCAAGGTAGTGGGTTCGATCCCCGGGACCACCCATACACAAAAAAAAAAAAATGTATACACGCATGACTGTAAGTCGCTTTGGATAAAAGCGTCTGCTAAATGGCATATTATTATTATTATTATTATAACCGAGAGCAGCGCTCCCTTTCCTTCGTTACCATCAGTATCGGAACACGCTCCAACGACGCACTTAGCGAACGCTCTTCTCTGCGAGTTCCAGGAAACGCATGTTACATCTCCGGCCGTTGTTGGAGAGACGCATCGTTAAAACACGAGGAAGACTAAATTCCATCACTATTGGTAAACCGGGCCCAGAACACTATGGGCACTAGTGCACTGATATAGGGAATAGGGTGCCATTTGGGACAAAACGTGTAGCATTTCTCCTGCTGCACAGCCTCCAGTACAGCAGATGGACTTGTCATGTCATCAGGAATCACCTACAGCCAATATAATAGACACAACTCCCTTATTGGAATAGGAGAGAAAAGTTAATGTTTCAACAGCCTGAAGTGATCGGAGTATTGTAGACCTGCTGGAGAGAGAATCCTGACTATCTCAACAGCCTGAAGTGATAGGAGTGTTGTAGACCTGCTGGAGAGAATCCTGACTTTATTTCAAGTCGTTAGGTGCAGCGGCAGAGACTAGAGACACATTATCATAAAATCAAGAGAGATACATGAACACAATCGAAGGGAAGATTGCGTTCCAAATGGCACCCTATCCCCCATGTAGTGCACTACTTCTGACCAGAGCCCTATGTGAATGAGAATAGGGTGTCATCTGGGAAGCAAACATGGGAGTGATTTCTACTTGGACAACTTGAAATGCAGATGGCAGTAGCATAATGACAGACAGCAGACGACAGGGAATCATTTATT
Organism: Coregonus ussuriensis; assembly: GCA_031479575.1. Taxonomy (NCBI): domain Eukaryota; kingdom Metazoa; phylum Chordata; class Actinopteri; order Salmoniformes; family Salmonidae; genus Coregonus; species Coregonus ussuriensis. The sequence goes on along the minus strand of CM062475.1, from coordinate 43,326,109 downwards.
CATCATGAAGTGAAAGCTGGGAACATGAATATGTAAAACAGTGTGCAGTACAATGTCTCCTGGTTCGCAATAAAAACAAAGTTATCTAGAACGTCCACAGCAATATAACGTTACCCCTTCAGATGCTAGAGTAACTCCTAATGCAAGTCCCAAATACCACCCGATTCCCTACGGGTGCCGGTCAAAAGTAGTGCACTATATAGGGAACTGGGTGGCATTTGGGACACCACTTTATTCTCTCACCATAAAAATGAGATTTTTAATCACGAGAAGCATCCATCTAATACGCTCTACCCACTCCAAATCCCACAGCCCAATGTAACCCAATGCAACGCTCAGAGAACCTAAAACCCAAAACAAAGAAACCAATATTCTGTCCCATCTGTCGTTGTTAACCCTACGTGCCCTGCCTCTGTTTAGAAACAAGCTGAAGCATCGCAGCGTGAAGAACCAAAGTGGCCCTGGTTCAAATAAATAAACCCCACTACACTACCCACCCTACCATCCATGCATAATGTACTGAGCTGTTACATGAACTACCATGCGTCCCAAATGGCTCCCTATTAACCCTATGGTGCACTATTATTTACCAGGCCCAAATGGCACCCTATTCCCTATATGGTGCACTATTATTTACCAGGCCCAAATGGCACCCTATTCCCTATATGGTGCACTATTATTTACCAGGCCCAAATGGCACCCTATTCCCTATATGGTGCACTATTATTTACCAGGCCCAAATGGCACCCTATATGGTGCACTATTATTTACCAGGCCCAAATGGCACCCTATTCCCTATATGGTGCACTATTATTTACCAGGCCCAAATGGCACCCTATTTCCTATATGGTGCACTATTAGGATATAAGGTGCCATTTGGGACACGGTGTAGCCTATGCTGATGGAACAACAAGATAACATCACAGCTAACACTTACACATTATCTTCCACTGCTTTAACTCATTTATGGACAAAGCTTCTCGCTGTTTCTCTCTTCACCAGACCCCCTCCACAGCCTGGTCTATTTACCAGACCCCCTCCACAGCCTGGTCTATTTACCAGACCCCCTCCACAGCCTGGTCTATTTACCAGACCCCCTCCACAGCCTGGTCTATTTACCAGACCCCCTCCACAGCCTCACTGAGACCTATCAAACACTCAGAGAGGGAGCGAGAGGAGGGTGTGTGTCAGCTCATTTAATGAGTTTCATTGACTGTGTGTTTAGTACAATGTGTGTGTAGTACAATGTGTGATAGAATATGTAATGAAAATGTATGTATGTATGTATGTATGTGGAACTAGGGTTATGTATTAAACCAGAAGGTTGGGAGAGAATGATTCTCCTCTCTCTATTAGCTTTGGTTTGCTGCATCCAGTGAGGCACGCGAGACCTCATCCAGACTACTCTTTAAAACCTGGGGGGTTAACGACAGGGAAAAATAACTAAACATTTACAGTTCCAAATGTCAAAGAGGACTACACAAACAGATTTACTGTACTGTACTTAAAACATTAAAATAATGACAATTCAGTGTTATATTAGCAGTAAGGCCCGAGGGGGTGTGGTATATTGGCAATATACCACAGTGTTGCGTCGTGCCTGGATACAGCCCTTAGCCATGGTATATTGGCCATATACCACAAGCCTTATTGCTATTACACACTGGTTACCAACATGATTATAACAGTAAAAATAAATGGTTTGTCATACCCGTGGTATACAGTCTGATATACCACAGCTTTCAGCCAATCACAGCATTCAGGGCTGGTAAGCACCCAGTGTATAGTAAAGTATTACGACACTATAATATCAAACTTTTATTAGACAGCACAGAACACATTGAGAATGAAAAATCAACTTGTTTTTTAAAAATCAAAGCTAAAAACCAATGCTCCAGTATTAAGGCAGTAGATCTAAGGCAGTAGATCTAAGGCAGTAGATCTAAGGCAGTAGATCTAAGGCAGTAGATCTGGTTTAGAGTGGATAGGCCCATCTGATCTGCACATTATATAATGCTGCACCATATTCTATACGGCACATAGTGGGATACCATCCAATACCCTCCCACCGTCCACACAATTAGAAAATATGTTAGAATGTAATTATATAAAATACCCAGGGCATCTCACATCACAGGTTAAGGGGTAGTGGGTCAGGGGTCAAAACGATTAGTTGTCAGAATTAGATCTTACAGTATCAATGAAAGCCTCCCTCCCCTCTCGTACAAACGCTGGAATATAATAGCAACAACAGTAATAGAATTGCCCTTTGCTTTTTTCTAAATCGCTTTGTTTTCCAGTAAAAGGCATCATACGGCAGGCTAGAGACGGAGAGCCATCAGAATACAGTCGTTTGAATGAAAAAAAGTGACTGGTAGAGAAAGAGAGAGAGCGCTCAGGACCTTCCCTTCCATAGCAACATCACATCCAACCAGACGGCTGGACTAGACCAGGGAAGGAAAGGAGGAGGAGCTTTCCAAACCATTTCATTCAGAATTATTATTTTTTTCTCTCACCCTGTCATTTTTGACGAGACTAAAAAGAAGCTCCAAACATCTACATCAGAGTTGATCTAGCCAGCTCCATCAGAGTTGATCTAGCCAGCTCCATCGGTATCCCAACCCTCTAGCCCCACCTCCTCTCACCACCCTAACCCTGACTCGACTGCTCCATCTCTAGATGCTATCCATGGCTTTGAACTCGCTGAGAGCCTGAACAGGGTTGATGTGTTTCTTTTGGGATGACCTCTTGACCTAAGAGAAGAGAAGATAGCATTTTTATTGTCTGTTTTCACAGAAATGTGTCTCGGGTCATTAAATCTCCTTACAGGCCATAAAAAAAACAAAAAAAAAACCAGGCAATTTACAGAAGAAACATATAGGGCTGGTTTCCCGGACACAGATTAAGTCCTGGTATTCTCCATGGAGATTGAAAGCTTTTTAGTCCAGGACTATGTTGAACCTGTGTCCTGGACACCAACAGGGAACTACGCAGGGGATTATACAAGTGATGCTGGGAATCCTTAGCGGTGAAACTGCCACGTCCGTTTGCGATATTACAACAAAGACGTTACTTCAAACAACGGACACTTTTCCCCCTCGGATGTCATTGCATGTGCAATAGACCAGCAGAGTTTATACTCTTGTTTTTACCAAGATGCTGAATGCTCCAATCCTCCTTTTCAAAAACAAAACAAAAACAATAACACCTGGGGGGTGGACCAGTGGAGCCGTCCCCCCTGTAGAGGATCTCAGCTTTAACATCATGGTTCCCGTTACCTTGTTGTTGGATCCATCTTCCTGTTTCTCTCTCTTGACCAGGGGTTTCTTCTCCTGGGGCTTTCATCTTCCAGGAGATAGCAGGCATGTTCAGGGACTGCATGGCCATGGACTTCTGGTACTTAGTGGAGGCCACGTAGCTAGCCTTGACCGTGGACACCACCGTGTTCATCAGGTTCTTAGCTGCCTGGATCAGAGACATAGCACTGTCCACCTGGAGGGAGAAGGGAGGAGGGAGGGGAGGGAGGGAGGGGAGAGAGGGAGGGGGGAGGAGGGGAGGGAGGGGGGAGAGGGGGAGAGGAGGGGAGAGAGGAGGGGAGGGAGGGGGAGAGGAGGGAGGGAGGGGGGGAGAGGAGGGGAGGGAGGGGGAGAGGAGGGGAGGGAGGGGGAGAGGAGGGAGGGAGGGGGGAGAGGAGGGGAGGGAGGGGGAGAGGAGGGGAGGGAGGGGGAGAGGAGGGGGGAGGGGAGAGGAGGGGGGGGAGGGGAGAGGAGGGGAGAGGAGGGGAGGGAGGGGGGAGAGGGGGAGAGGAGGGGGGGGAGGGGGGGAGAGGAGGGGAGAGAGGGGGAGAGGGAGGGGAGGGAGGGGAGGGAGGAGGGGAGGGAGGGAGGGGGGAGAGGAGGGGAGGAGGGAGGGAGGAGGGAGAGGAGGGGAGGAGGGAGGGAGGGGGGAGAGGAGGGGAGGAGGGGAGGGAGGTGGGAGAGGAGGGGAGGAGAGAGGGAGGTGGGAGAGGAGGGGAGGAGAGAGGTAGGGGGGAGAGGAGGAGAGGGAGGGAGGGGAGGAGGGAGAGGAGGAGAGGGAGGGAGGGAGGAGGGGAGGGAGGGAGGGGGGAGAGGAGGGGAGAGAGGAGGGGGGGAGGGAGGGAGGGGGGAGAGGAGGGGAGAGAGGAGGGGAGGAGAGAGGTAGGGGGGAGGAAGAGAAGGAGATAGAGAGAGAGAAGAGACTAGGTTAGCCAGTGCTTGAGGTAGAAGTTGTCCTCTTAACCACAGATCTAGGATCAGATAACTAACTGTACCTCCCAGGATATTATACGGTATAACCATATAGATACATCCCAAATGACCCCAAGGGGCCCTGGTCAAAGTAGTGCACTATATAGGCAATAGGGTGTCATTTGGGAGCACACAATATCTGACCCCAGATCAGCAGTTAGAGGCAACCTGTATTTCCACCTGTAATGTTTCCCACCACCACCCTCACTGATCAGAGGGTCACTGAGTTAATGTGATCCTATGTGTCTGGCTTTGGCCAATGTCTCTGGCTACGTCCCAAATGGCCTCCTATTCCATATATAGTGCACTACTTTTGACTAGGGCACATATGTCAAAAAGGCTCTGGTCAAAAGTAGTGCACTATGTAGGGAATAGGGTGTAGTTTGGGCTGTAGCCTGAATGTTACTGTATCTGTGGTGGGGTTGGGAATACCTGGCTCTCTAGGAATGCTTGGGAAACCTCCTGTGAAGGGAGAAGGGAGAGAGGGAACTTGAACGTTAATAGTTGAACTCTAGAAGTCTAGTTAATAAAGTGAAACATGGTGGAGCCTCGGGGTAAAGGCTTCAGAGCAGGACAAGGCAGCAGCAGTGTGACTGGCTGTACATCCAGCAGATTAACCATGTGGTGTTCAGGGTATACTGAATAACAGCCAGCAGATTAACCATGTGGTGTTCAGGGTATACTGAATAACATCCAGCAGATTAACCATGTGGTGTTCAGGGTATACTGAATAACATCCAGCAGATTAACCATGTGGTGTTCAGGGTATACTGAATAACATCCAGCAGATTAACCATGTGGTGTTCAGGGTATACTGAATAACATCCAGCAGATTAACCATGTGGTGTTCAGGGTATACTGAATAACATCCAGCAGATTAACCATGTGGTGTTCAGGGTATACTGAATAACAGCCAGCAGATTAACCATGTGGTGTTCAGGGTATACTGAATAACATCCAGCAGATTAACCATGTGGTGTTCAGGGTATGCTGAATAACATCCAGCAGATTAACCATGTGGTGTTCAGGGTATGATGAATAACATCCAGCAGATTAACCATGTGGTGTTCAGGGTATACTGAATAACATCCAGCAGATTAACCATGTGGTGTTCAGGGTATACTGAATAACATCCAGCAGATTAACCATGTGGTGTTCAGGGTATACTGAATAACATCCAGCAGATTAACCATGTGGTGTTCAGGGTATGATGAATAACATCCAGCAGATTAACCATGTGGTGTTCAGGGTATACTGAATAACATCCAGCAGATTAACCATGTGGTGTTCAGGGTATACTGAATAACATGTAAAGTAGTGAACAACCTTGGGATACGTCTCAAATGACTCCCTATCCCCTATATACAGTAGTGTCCTATAGACCCTGGTCAAAAGGAGTTGCACTATACGTGACCCGTTTCAAGAAACCAGGCGTATGTTGCACGTCACAGGAGAGGCATTAGAATTATTTATTATGATTTTATTTTTTTATATATAATTTATCAAAATGTGTTTTTTGGCAAAAATTACTTCTGCAACATGTGAACTTTAATGTGCCTTAATAACAAATGTGTATTCCAACTGTAAATACGAATACAATTGCTAATTATGAGCCTAGTCGGTTTAGCCACAGAAAAAGACAGGAACCTTCCCGCTAGCCATGATTTGCTGAGTTAATGGATGGGCTGGACATGCCGAGAGATGAGTTCGGATTGGTCTGCCAGGTAGCACGCTTCTGTCTATAACATGAGCTGCTCAGTATGTGTAGATAATCCTTTCTACCGCTGCTTTTTTTGAAAGATATAACGTTGGACTGCTCTCAACAAAATTGCTGCTCTGAATTGTTATGGACTACTACTACAGTCAGCGTGATGACTACCACTACAGTCAGCGTGATGACTACTACTACGGTCAGTGTTATGACTACTACTACTGCGGTCAGCGTGATGACTACCACTACGTTCAGCGTGATGACTACTACTACGGTCAGTGTGATGACTACTACTACAGTCAGCGTGATGACTACTACTACGGTCAGCGTGATGACTACCACTACAGTCAGCGTGATGACTACTACTACGGTCAGCGTGATGACTACTACTACGGTCAGCGTGATGACTACCACTACAGTCAGCGTGATGACTACTACTACGGTCAGCGTGATGACTACCACTACAGTCAGCGTGATGACTACCACTACAGTCAGCGTGATGACTACCACTACAGTCAGCGTGATGACTACCACTACAGTCAGCGTGATGACTACTACTACAGTCAACGTGATGACTACCACTACAGTCAGCGTGATGACTACTACTACAGTCAGCGTGATGACTACTACTACGGTCAGCGTGATGACTACTACTACGGTCAGCGTGATGACTACTACTACAGTCAGCGTGATGACTACTACTACAGTCAGTGTGATGACTACTACTACGGTCAGCGTGATGACTACTACTACAGTCAGCGTGATGACTACCACTACGGTCAGTGTGAACCGGAGTGACTTGACACAACGTGGGCCGAAGAAGCTGTAACTACAAACAAAACGGAGTCAAAAGGGTTCCACTCTGCAGTGAAGCGTTCCTCCATGTATACGGGTAAGAGTCTAGCTACATTTTCCGATATTATACGTTTCTAATTTTGTAAGAAAGTAATTTTCATTGCAAGTTAAAACGTACTGTTAGCTAGCTAGTGAACATTAGCTTGCTGGCTCGCTAGCTAACGTTATGTGTGTGATATGTGTAGTAATATTATTTGTATATCAGAAATCCATTTGCATTGCTAGTTATAGCCTAATGTTAGCTAGCTATCTAACATTGAACCTAGTTGGTTAGCTTTAGCTACCTGCAGATTCATGCATGGTGGCTAGCTATGACAGTCCGTTTGTAATGTAGCTATGAGTTGGGATTATGATTCATTGTTTAGCTAGCTAAACAAAAGACTCCACTTCGCCAGATTGTTACATGACCCATCAAGTTAGCCAGGTGTGTCTGGGGGTGATTACGGCCATCTATTGTATTTCATGTACATGTCTAGACAATAGTAACCCATCCACTTAGCTAGATGTGGGTGGGGCGTGGTTATAGCATTTATTTCACATGACCCATCAATTTAGACAAGTGTCTGGGTAAGCATCATCTAATAATTATACAATATTAATGAAATATTTTTATCTGGACCCTTTCTATTTTTGATAGTGCTGCTATGCAAATTTGCAAGTCACCATTACACTGTACCGTTTACACCTTCTGTATCCTGTGCATGTGACAAATACACTTTGTATTGTGAAAAACAACATGACCTGCACCAAAGTCAGATTAGGATGTAGGCCAAGGACTAGATAGTGTATTTGTACTACTACTGTTTGCTACTTTCACCACTTTTAGTCTTGAAATCGTTGGTTGTTTACTACACTACCTTACTCACTCTGTTTAGCACATGGCCTCATATGTGAATCCTTAAAGAGATGGGTGGGGCTAAGGTTTAAGAGGGTGTGAACGATGCTGATTGGATGTAGACAAATAACAGCTCTCCAGTAGGGTGTATCAAAACATTCAAGGGCCATTTTCTCAAATGTAGGGTTACAAGTTTATCAGCTTTCAAAGCAGAATTACTTTCTCATTGTTCCTCAACGACAGTGCATGATATACCATTTTCTAGCGCCGAGTCTCTACTTTCATCCAATGTAAAAAATAAAATAAAAACATATATAATAAAAACATCACATTTAGCTACATAATATTTAGGGCTGACCCCATTTAGTCGTTTGGTCGACAGATTTCTTTAGTCGAGCAGTCGCAATGATTATACCTTTTTTTTTTTATGGCGCCTGTCTAATTGGCGCCTGTCTAATTGGCGCCTGTCTCAGTGGACTAGTCAGTCCATCACGTTAAGACAGGTGATACTGAAATTGTATATTTTACATTTTAGTCATTTAGCAGACGCTCTTATCCAGAGCGACTTACAGTTAGTATATGGTTATATTATGTAAAAATAAATGGTGCAACACTAATAAATCGAATATTATTTTATAACAAATGAGCTTTCTCCCGCGTTGGATACGGTCGCTGTTCACGGTTCTGGAACAATCTTCAGTCCGCCGTAGAATTGGCGCCTTTCCCTATTTTGCTATGCGCATAATACCAACGTTAATAAGCATATTGGGATTCAGAACAATGCGGCGGAGGCAGCGGCAGCAGAGACGAGGAAACTGCCCTTGCCTTTAGCCTAATTGTCTAAGAAAACTGAGGATAGAGGAAACCAAGTTAATTAGGTCTATAATCAATAGCCTAACTCTTAAATGGGCCTGGCTTTATAAATAATCCATATATCTACAAACATTAAGACAGATCCTGCTTCTGTTGCCTGTTTAAATAGCCTACTGATTCCATGAGCACCAAGCCTCATGCAACGGCAACATGTCGGATTAAGCAATTTCACAGATTTGTCTGTTTTTAATCTCTGATATGCTGTAATAAAGGATTCACAATTTTTTTTTTCTATTTTAGAACAGACTGGTAATTACTTATCATTTATTTAGTGTTGTTTACACTGTTCCAAACAGGCAGAACAATTATATTGTAATCTAACAGCACCTGTTTGTCATAATACGCACGTAGCTCTCGCTCCTAGACCCTCTTTTTTCAAAATCTCTCCATTTTGCTGTCAAGTGTTATTGTGTTCTGAGTTTATTATAACCAGTGTATTGATGTGATTATGATAAGCCAGGACCTATTGGGTCACATGCATGCGATGCTTACATGTTTCACGTAAAGAGAGCAAGGGTCGAGGGAATAGGGAATGTTTTTCCTAAACAAATTAGGGATTTCGGTAACATAACTTTTCTGTCAGAAAACAAGTATGAAACTGTGTGAGGTCCCAGGTGTTGCTGTTCCACTGAAGGACAGAGGCGTTGTTCTGTTTCGAGAATGAGTGAATTAACAACCTCACCCAATAAGGGTCTGGAGCAGGACCAGGGCTGCCCTCAGAACAGCCTCTGTTCGTCGGGGAATGGACTCTACAAGGTGTTGAAAGCGTTCCACATGGATAATGGCCCCATGTTGACGCCAACGCTTCCCACAGTTGTGTCAAGTCGGCTGGATGTCCTTTTGGTGGTGGACCATTCTTGATACACGCGGGAAACTGTTGAGCATGAAAAACCCAGCAGCGTTGCAGTTCTTGACACAAACCGGTGCGCCTGGCACCTACTACCATACCCCGTTCAAAAGGCACTTAAATCTTTGGTCTTGCCCATTCACCCACAATAGCACAAATACATATTCCATGGCTCAATGCTTAAAAATCCTTATTTTAACCCTTCATCTACACGGATTGAAGTGGATTTAACAAGTGACATCAATAAGGGATCATAGCTTTCACCTGGTCAAAAGTAATGATTATAAAGTTAATAGTACCATTTGAGACACAGCCCTGGGTAGAAACGGCTATTGTTGGAATAAACTGGGAGTGTCTGAAATGGTAGCCTATTCCCTATGTGGTCTCTGGTCAAAAGTAGTGCACTACATAGGGAATAGGGTGCCATTTGGGACTCACCCTACCATTGTGTTTCAGGTCTAAAGGACAGGAGGGAGGGAGGGAGGGAGGGAGGGAGGGAGGGAGGGAGGGAGGGAGGGAGAGCAAACTAATTTTCCTCCACTTGAAGGAAGCAGAAAACCACTGAGTTGAAACAAGATGCTGGTATGGCGGATGGAAGAGCGGGTTTAAGGCTCTCCTTAAAATGTTAATATCTTCTGGCAGGATGTTATTCACATTTTAGTCCTTTAGCAGACGCTCTTATCCAGAGCCACTTCCAGTTAGTGAGTGCATCCGTTTAAAGGATTTGGCAATGAAGCCCTTTATCTACTTCCCCAGAGTCAGATTAACTCCACTAGCAAACTAGCATTAGCACAATGACTGGAAGTCTATGGTAACTGCTAGCATGCTAGTAGACTTCCAGTCATTGTGTTAATGCTAGTTAGCGTTGGCTCGCAAAACTACCTCTTAACTTCCTTCATACTGGATGCAGAGGCATACAAAAATGGGCAAGATCCCGAAGTATCCGTTTAAGCCAGTGACCAAGCAACTGAGAGAGGGGAAGACATTTTGAGACACTAGTCTCTTTAGGAGAGAACATGAAAGGAAGCAGGGAAGGGAAGCCTTTATATAAAGTCGGCGTCCCAAATGGCACCCTGTTCCCTATAGTGCACTACTTTTAACCAGAGACCCTATGCGCCCTGGTCAAACGTAGTGCACTGAATAAGAAATAGGGTGTCATTTGGTATGCAAACAAATACTTTTATAAAGCTGTTATTATTTCTCTCATTTTATTTCTTTATTCATTCTGTTATTATCTGTATCAAACACCGGCTGTAAATTACACAACACAAGGGAATGAATCATTAGCTAATGGGAAGCTATTTCTTGGGTTATTAAGTTTAAATTCAGCTACTCAATGAGGCTGGGAAAGAATAAATTACAGTTTTGCTTTGAAATTGAGAAAAGGAACCGGTGGATGAATTCAATGGAGCAATTTTAAAGTGAAAGGAGGAGAAAGGAGGATGAAACATTTATTTTATAATATGACTCAATAAGGGTAAATTACCTTTTCAGTCTTGTTTGGATAAAACTTTTCTCATCTCAAGGAAGGAAATCTAGGTGAAAATATTAGCCTAGTTACTATTTATTTATTTTTAGTCATTTAGCAGACGCTCTCATCCAGAGCGACTTACAGGAGCAATTAGGGTTAAGTGCCTTGCTCAAGGGCACATCGACAGATTTTTCACCTAGTCGGCTCGGGGATTAGAACCAGCGACCTTTCAGTTACTGGCACAACGCTCTTACCCACTAAGCTACCTGCCGCCCCATTATTCAAAGTTTAGTTTCAAAAGGTCAGTCTTCCGTCTACTTTAGTGTGCCGACCCAAATGGCACCCTATGCTCTACGTAGTGCACTACTTTTGACCAGGGTAGTATGGGCTCTGGTCAAAAGAAGTGCACTATATACGAAATATGGCGCCATTTGAGACTCCACCCTAGGTTACTTTGAGGTAGCAGAATGTGGATGGAAATGAGCTGTTTTTACTATTGGAGCACATTTACATGGTAGGTCATCTGACATGTTGATAATTATACCATGTTGTTCATGTTTAAACTATTTTTGTAATTACCATATCGATTTACACTTAATTTACAGTTAACAAGGCAGATCAAAGTTTTACCAATTTCCCACCCTAACAAGGCAGATCTGTCACTTTATTACTGTCACTTTATTCTATTGTATATATAGCCTCCCTACTGTCACTTTATTTTTACTTCTGCTCTTTTTTTCTCAACACTTTTTTGTTGTTGTTTTATTCTTACTTTTTTGTTTAAAATAAATGCACTGTTGGTTAAGGGCTGTAAGTAAGCATTTCACTGTAATGTCTGCACCTGTTGTATTCGGCGCATGTGACCAATAAAATTTGATTTGATTTGATTTGAGATCAATGTGTTAACCATTTCCCTCCCGAATAAGGCAGATCAAAGTGTTACCCATTTCCCAGGCTAACAAGAAACATCAAAGTGTTACCCATTTCCCAGGCTAACAAGAAACATCAAAGTGTTACCCATTTCCCAGGCTAACAAGGCAGATCAAGTGGTAGCCAGTTCTTACTATTATCATTTAGTGTAATTCTCACACAGTTTTCTAGAACAGATGGAACTACAGGTGTGAGTCAGAACAGCCCTGGGTGGGATTTGAACCGACTGATATATGTGTACCGGGGTCAGCGGCTTTAGAAGCAGGCCACAGCATGTACAGTGTTTAGTAACACAGTGTAAAGCTAGGCTACACAGCAGGCCAGGAGTTTTCCCAAATGTGCCGAATTGGTTTTCAAGTACATCACTATAGAGAACATAGAAAAATGCTATGGTAATACAACATTTAAGTTTGCACACTACCAGGAATGTCATACGTGATGGATCATTAGCTTCCCTACAGAAAAATACACTAATAGTCACACATCTAGATGGCCGAGCGGGGTGGGTGTGGAGCCAGAGGTCAGAGGTCATACTGTACAACCTGCTTCCTACATTTGAATTTAAAAAAATATATTTTTCAAACAAAACTTCACTACATTTTATCTCTGGGACCCTTAGGGTGACAAATCAGAGGAAGATTACTGAATGTAAGTACATTATTTACCTTCAGAGGTGAATGTATCAAACCAGTTTAATTGACAAAAGTTTTTTGTTGTTGTGCACTCTCCTCAAACAATAGCATGGTATTTTGTTCTTGCTGTAATAGCTACTGTAAATTGGACACTGCAGTTAGATTAACAAGAATTTAAGATATCTGCCCATATAAGACACCCAGTCACTACAAAGATAAAGGCGTCCTTCCTAACTCAGTTGCCGGAGAAGAAGGAAACCACTCAGGGATTTCACCATGAGGCCAATGATGACTTTAAAAACAGTTACAGAGTTCAATTGGCTGTGATAGTAGAAAACTGAGGATAGATCAACAACATTGTAGTTACTCCACAATACTAACCTAAATGACAGAGTGAAAAGAAGGAAGCCTGAACAGAATAAAAGTATTCCAAAACATGAATCCTGTTTGCAATAACGCACTAAAGTAAAACTGCAAAAAATGTGGCAAAGAAATTAACTTCATGTCCTGAATACAAAGTGTTAAGTTTGGGGCAAACAACACATCCCTGAGTACCACTCTTCATATTTTCAAGCATGGAAGTGGATGTATCATGTTATGGGTATGCTTCTCATCAGCAAGGGAGTTTATTTTAGGATTTTAAAAAACGGAATAGAGCTAAGCAGCGGAAAAATCCTAGAGGAAAACCTGGTTCAGTCTGCTTTCCAACAGACACTGGTAGACAAATTCACCTTTCAGCAGGACAATAACCTAAAACACAAGGCCAAATATACACTGGAGTTGCTTACCTAGAAGACAGTGAATGTTCCTTAGTGGCCTAGTTACAGTTTTGACTTAAATTGGCTTGAAAATCTATGGCAAGACTTGAAAATGGCTGTCAACAATGATCAGCAATGTTCAACAACCAACTTAACAGAGCTTGAAGAATTAAAAAAAAATAACTGTGTGCAAATATTGTACAATCCAGAAGTGCAAAGCACTTAGAGACTTACCCCGGCTATAACCACTAGACTACACACAGCATGTACA
>CM062475.1:43247658-43310158 GCA_031479575.1 Coregonus ussuriensis | reverse complement strand
CTCTCTCTGTGCGTCTCTCTCTCTGTGCGTCTCTCTCTGTGCGTCTCTCTCTGTGCGTCTCTCTCTGTGCGTCTCTCTCTCTGTGCGTCTCTCTCTCTGTGCGTCTCTCTCTCTGTGCGTCTCTCTCTCTGTGCGTCTCTCTCTCTGTGCGTCTCTCTCTCTGTGCGTCTCTCTCTCTGTGCGTCTCTCTCTCTGTGCGTCTCTCTCTCTGTGCGTCTCTCTCTCTGTGCGTCTCTCTCTCTGTGCGTCTCTCTCTCTGTGCGTCTCTCTCTCTCTGTGCGTCTCTCTCTCTCTGTGCGTCTCTCTCTCTCTGTGCGTCTCTCTCTGTGCGTCTCTCTCTCTGTGCGTCTCTCTCTCTGTGCGTCTCTCTCTCTGTGTGCGTCTCTCTGTGCGTCTCTCTCTGTGCGTCGCTCTCTCTGAGTGTGTCTCTCTCTCTCTGTGTTCGTCTCTCTCTCTCTGAGTGCGTCTCTCTCTCTGTGTGCGTCTCTCTCTCTGTGTGCGTCTCTCTCTCTGTGTGCGTCTCTCTCTCTGTGTGCGTCTCTCTCTCTGTGTGCGTCTCTCTCTCTGAGTGCGTCTCTCTCTCTGAGTGCGTCTCTCTCTCTGTGTGCGTCTCTCTCTCTGAGTGCGTCTCTCTCTGTGTGCGTCTCTCTCTCTGTGTGCGTCCCTCTCTGTGTGCGTCCCTCTCTCTGAGTGCGTCCCTCTCTCTGAGTGCGTCTCTCTCTCTGTGCGTCTCTCTCTCTGAGTGCGTCTCTCTCTCTGTGTGCGTCTCTCTCTGTGCGTCTCTCTCTGTGCGTCTCTCTCTGTGCGTCTCTCTCTCTGTGCGTCTCTCTCTCTGTGCGTCTCTCTCTCTGTGCGTCTCTCTCTCTGTGCGTCTCTCTCTCTGTGCGTCTCTCTCTCTGTGCGTCTCTCTCTCTCTGTGCGTCTCTCTCTCTGTGCGTCTCTCTCTGTGCGTCTCTCTCTCTGTGTGTCTCTCTCTCTGTGTGTCTCTCTCTCTGTGTGCGTCTCTCTGTGCGTCTCTCTCTGTGCGTCGCTCTCTCTGAGTGCGTCTCTCTCTCTCTGTGTTCGTCTCTCTCTCTCTGAGTGCGTCTCTCTCTCTCTGAGTGCGTCTCTCTCTCTGTGTGCGTCTCTCTCTCTGTGTGCGTCTCTCTCTCTGTGTGCGTCTCTCTCTCTGTGTGCGTCTCTCTCTCTGAGTGCGTCTCTCTCTCTGTGTGCGTCTCTCTCTCTGAGTGCGTCTCTCTCTGTGTGCGTCTCTCTCTCTGTGTGCGTCCCTCTCTGTGTGCGTCCCTCTCTCTGAGTGCGTCCCTCTCTCTGAGTGCGTCTCTCTCTCTGTGCGTCTCTCTCTCACCAAAGCATATTGCTCTATTACCGACACATAGATATAATACAGTAAATGAGTGTGTGTGTGTGGTGCATATAATTAAGTTACTCTCCCAGACATCAGTCTATATCGACAGGGATAAAACACACTATGAAGAGTTACTACATTTACATTTAACACTGACCATGGCTACACTATGGGTCCTGGTCAACATGGCTACACTATGGGTCCTGGTCAACAGGGAATAGGGTACAATTTGGGACGCACCCCATGCCCACTCCACCCCCACATTTCACTCCACTCCCTAGACCACCCAACCGTCATTAATGATGCGGTCAGTCCAGTCAACAAATGTAAAACAGAAAAAGCTCGTCTTCTGACTCCAAAGTATAACGGCCGCAAGACACTGGTAGTATATGGCTTGGTCCATATGAATCGTCCCACGTCTTCATTTACTAACAGTCCAGCCTTCCCTCCCTGCATTGTTAAGAAGCCATGCTTGTATAGCAGCATCCAGCATCTTCATTTTGGGTGCTGAAGAGAGGCCAGTTAGACTGGTGTTGAGGAAGAGAGAGGAAATTCATAGAAAAGGAGAAACTCCCTTTAGGAGGAGATGAGCTGGTGTTAGTCAGGACTATTCACACAGAGACTTCAGTACGCAGACAAAAACCAGCAGCTAGGAGAAACAGGTGTGTAGGTGTGTGTGTGTGTGTTTGCGTAGTGTGTGTGTTTGTGTAGTGTGTGTGTGTGTGTTTGCGTAGTGTGTGTGTTTGTGTAGTGTGTGTGTGTGTGTTTGCGTAGTGTGTGTGTGTGTGTGTGTGTGTTTGAGAGATGATCAACTGTGTACGGGCCTGATGAAGACACCCTCCAGGACAGACTGACAGGAAGCTTTCTCTGACATCACACCTCTGAACTGGTGGTGTATGTGTGTATATGTGTGGGTACATGTGTGTGTGTGTGTGTGTGTGTGTGTGTGTGTGTGTGTGTGTGTGTGTGTGTGTGAGAGAGAGAGAGTGTGGGCGGGGCTGTAATGTGTTTGGTGCCACCGGCAGGGAGAGCAGTGTGACTTGAGATGCATGGCATAGTTCCAGCAGATATGGATACCAACGTGCTGTGTGACGGGGCTGCCTGGCTGAGAGCGTTAGTATTCTACATCCTGCTGTAAGCCAATCTCTAACCGACTGGAATTTGGATTTGTTTTTGTGTAAAAGAACGCAATATGTAAATCTGAAAAGCTCCACTTCTGTGATAACTGTGAATATACAGGTGTGCCACCAGGCTGTGTATTATCTCTGAACACCAGGGCTACAAGTTACTAAGGGCTGTTCACCGTGAACACCAGGGCTACAAGTTACTAAGGGCTGTTCACCGTGAACACCAGGGCTACAAGTTACTAAGGGCTGTTCACCGTGAACACCAGGGCTACAAGTTACTAAGGGCTGTTCACCGTGAACACCAGGGCTACAAGTTACTAAGGGCTGTTCACCGTGAACACCAGGGCTACAAGTTACTAAGGGCTGTTCACCGTGAACACCAGGGCTACAAGTTACTAAGGGCTGTTCACCGTGAACACCAGGGCTACAAGTTACTAAGGGCTGTTCACCGTGAACACCAGGGCTACAAGTTACTAAGGGCTGTTCACCGTGAACACCAGGGCTACAAGTTACTAAGGGCTAGTCACCGTGAACACCAGGGCTACAAGTTACTAAGGGCTGTTCACCGTGAACACCAGGGCTACAAGTTACTAAGGGCTGTTCACCGTGAACACCAGGGCTACAAGTTACTAAGGGCTGTTCACCGTGAACACCAGGGCTACAAGTTACTAAGGGCTGTTCACCGTGAACACCAGGGCTACAAGTTACTAAGGGCTGTTCACCGTGAACACCAGGGCTACAAGTTACTAAGGGCTGTTCACCGTGAACACCAGGGCTACAAGTTACTAAGGGCTGTTCACCGTGAACACCAGGGCTACAAGTTACTAAGGGCTGTTCACCGTGAACACCAGGGCTACAAGTTACTAAGGGCTGTTCACCGTGAACACCAGGGCCACAAGTTACTAAGGGCTGTTCACCGTGAACACCAGGGCCACAAGTTACTAAGGGCTGTTCACCGTGAACACCAGGGCCACAAGTTACTAAGGGCTGTTCACCGTGAACACCAGGGCCACAAGTTACTAAGGGCTGTTCACCGTGAACACCAGGGCCACAAGTTACTAAGGGCTGTTCACCGTGAACACCAGGGCCACAAGTTACTAAGGGCTGTTCACCGTGAACACCAGGGCCACAAGTTACTAAGGGCTGTTCACCGTGAACACCAGGGCCACAAGTTACTAAGGGCTGTTCACCGTGAACACCAGGGCCACAAGTTACTAAGGGCTGTTCACCGTGAACACCATGGCCACAAGTTACTAAGGGCTGTTCACCGTGAACACCAGGGCCACAAGTTACTAAGGGCTGTTCACCGTGAACACCAGGGCCACAAGTTACTAAGGGCTGTTCACCGTGAACACCAGGGCCACAAGTTACTAAGGGCTGTTCACCGTGAACACCAGGGTTACAAGTTACTAAGGGCTGTTCACCGTGAACACCAGGGCTACAAGTTACTAAGGGCTGTTCACCGTGAACACCAGGGCTACAAGTTACCAAGGGCTGTTCACCGTGAACACCAGGGCTACAAGTTACTAAGGGCTGTTCACCGTGAACACCAGGGCTACAAGTTACTAAGGGCTGTTCACCGTGAACACCAGGGCTACAAGTTACTAAGGGCTGTTCACCGTGAACACCAGGGCTACAAGTTACTAAGGGCTGTTCACCGTGAACACCAGGGCTACAAGTTACTAAGGGCTGTTCACCGTGAACACCAGGGCTACAAGTTACTAAGGGCTGTTCACCGTGAACACCAGGGCTACAAGTTACTAAGGGCTGTTCACCGTGAACACCAGGGCTACAAGTTACTAAGGGCTGTTCACCGTGAACACCAGGGCTACAAGTTACTAAGGGCTGTTCACCGTGAACACCAGGGCTACAAGTTACTAAGGGCTGTTCACCGTGAACACCAGGGCTACAAGTTACTAAGGGCTGTTCACCGTGAACACCAGGGCTACAAGTTACTAAGGGCTGTTCACCGTGAACACCAGGGCTACAAGTTACTAAGGGCTGTTCACCGTGAACACCAGGGCTACAAGTTACTAAGGGCTGTTCACCGTGAACACCAGGGCTACAAGTTACTAAGGGCTGTTCACCGTGAACACCAGGGCTACAAGTTACTAAGGGCTGTTCACCGTGAACACCAGGGCTACAAGTTACTAAGGGCTGTTCACCGTGAACACCAGGGCTACAAGTTACTAAGGGCTGTTCACCGTGAACACCAGGGCTACAAGTTACTAAGGGCTGTTCACCGTGAACACCAGGGCTACAAGTTACTAAGGCCCTCTGTCCTGAAAGCGAGAAGAGAAGACTTAAATGGGGGGACTTCTATTGAACTACAGTGGGGGGGCTGGTGGTATTGTGTGTCTGGTTCTCTAGTTAATGTTCTGTCTATTAGATTTCATCTGTCTCTCTCAGTCTCTCAGCTCTCCTCGTGTTTCTGAAGCACAGCTAAATATAAAGTCATCAGCCATGATGATCAATCAAGTCACAATCTGAAACAGACCATCTACTCTCTCCATATCGCTCCCTCTTCTCAGTTTCCCTCTCCTTCAGCCTCTCCCTCCCCATCATCTCCTCTCTCCCCCCTTGCTCTTACCCCTCTCCTCTCTCTCTCACCCCTCTCCTCCTCACCCCTCTCCCCTCTCTCACCCACCCCTCTCCTCCCTCTCTCACACCTCTCCTCCCTCTTTCACACCTCTCCTCTCTCACCCACCCCTCTCCTTCTCACCCACCCCTCTCCTTCTCACCCCTCTCTCTCACCCTCTCCTCCTCACCCTTCTGAGATTGATAAAGTGATGCTCCAGATTTGCGTAGGGACTAATTAAATCACAGTGGGATGTTAATGTGACAGATAACAGACAGACAGACTCAGGGGGTACGTCCCAAATGGGCCCTGGTGAAAAGTAGTGCACTATATATGGAATAGGGTGCCATTTGAGACGCAGCCTCAGAGAGTATGACGACGGTAGATGTCGGCCAGAAAGACCGGGGGGTTGTCACTCACTCAGGCTGTCTAAAAGTTAATCTCCCAATTCCACTGAATTGGCTCCAAACCGGCTTAACAGCTCATATGATGCTTAATGGTGCTCGAAGCGCTAATGCCGATGGTCAAAAGTAGTGTTCTATATAGGGAATAGGGTGCCATTTGGGACACAGACCAGGAGACTGAGGTGGGAGGATCAGGAGAGCACTGTTTCTGTGTTGACACAATATTTAATGACTTAGGCCTACAACACATTGTTACAATGCCATTTACAATCCCACGTTGCAAAGTCAAACATCCCTTTGTCAAAAATATAGAGTCTTGTGCAGCGTTCTATGATCACTGTTGCCTGAACAGTAACCAGAAGACACCACAATGCACCATGGGATGGATGGGTTCAGATTGGCCAGTATATTACTATACTGAACAAAAATATAAATGCAACTTGCAACAATTTCAACAATTTTACTGAGTTGCAGTTCATATAAGGAAATCAGTTAATTGAAATAAATTCATTAGGCCCTAATCTATGGATTTCACGACTGGGCAGGGGCACAACCATGGGAGGGCCTGGCTCCCAAGTGGGTGGGCCTATGCCCTCCCAGGCCCACCCTGTTTACATCCCTGTTACTGAGCATTTCCCCTTTGCCAAGATAATCCATCCACCTGACAGGTGTGGCATATCAAGAAGCTGATCATTACACAGGTGCACCTTTTGCTGGGGACAATAAGAGGCCACTAAAATGTGCAGTTTTGTCACACAACACAATACCGCAGACGTCTCAAATTTTGAGGGAGCGTGCAATTGGCATGCTGACTGCAGGAATGTCCACCAGATAATTGAATGTTCATTTCTCTACCATAAGCTGCCTCCCAATGTCATTTTAGAGAATTTGGCAGCACGTTCAACCGGCCTCACAACCGCAGACCACGTGTAACCACGCCAGCCCTGGACCTCCACATCCGGCTTCACCTGCGGGAACGTCTGAGGGGGGGGGGGGGGGGTGCATTTCTGTCTGAAATAAAGCCCTTTTGCGGGGAAAAACTCATTCTGATTGGCTGATAATAAATTGGGACGCGTGTATTTTCATTAGTCGCATCTTATTTAACACCTCTCACCTCTCGCTGCTGGAGGGAAACGTGCTTTTATAAGCCCAGTCATTGAGCAACAATTGTAAATGCAATCCAGTTTTGATGGCCACGATAAAAAAAAAAAAAGTGCTACTATATTTATTTCTAAACTGGTAATTGAATCGCGCTTCCCATTCGCCTTTCAAGTCCATAGGCAACGGTAGGTCGTATATCACACACCTGCACATTATGGGTCTAGTCTACACTCGCAACTTAAACAAATTATAGTAATGGCCTTTGAATGTGGACTGTATTATTATGCATACTGGATGGACTGGTTACCTAGCAACGGTCCAAACAATCTATTCATGGGTCTGGGAGAGAACGTACAGATGTTGGTTCATTGATTGTGCCTACAATTATAGTGAAATTGTATTTCATTTTGAATAGAAATTGTAATAGGGCTTTTTTTTTTTTTTTTCACTCTTCTTCATAATGAATATGCTGACACTACCTTTAGCCACAGAATACCTTCACCACTGTGCGCTTCCATCTCTTCCCCACTCTCCTTCATTCCTTTCTCGAGCACGCAGAGATAGGGGCTGTCAATTGTCTAATGAAATATGTTTCATTGTGAAAACACGTTACTATCGATGTCCCCGAACTGATTTCACTTGGTTTCCCAAATGAAGCACTGGGTAGCTGCAGGAACAGGGTTGGAGAGCCCCGTGGCGTACAGAGTTTGGGCGGAATATAATGTGTCGCACAGCGAGAGGCTGCATGCTCCTCAGCGATTGATGCGTGTTGTGAAATAACCGGAGAAAAACGAACCAGCGGGAAAGCGGCTTCCTTTCGCTATTCGAGTGCATACGGATGACGTCTTTTTTCCCTCCTGCGCCTGTTTCTGCCCCATGTGATACTGGGACATTCTAAATGTTTTTTTTTTACATATTAGTAAAGACAATATTAAATTGAGAATAGTGAAAATATGATCACTTGATGAGAAAACAGCGTGTGCAGCCTGAGGCAAGGAAGGGGGGCAAGCTTTTTTGCGACTTTCTCAGATCATCAATAGCCTATAGTCACATCATGCAGCCCAGATACAGGGCCTTCGGAAAGTATTCAGACCCCTTTGACTTTTTCCACATATTGTTGCGTCACAGCCTTATTCTAAAATTGATAAAATAGTTTTTTCCCCCTCATCAATCTACACACAATACTCCATAATGACAAAGCAAAAATAGGTTTTTAGAAATGTTTGCAAATATAATATATATACATACACACACAAATAAGTTTTCAGACCCTTTAATCATTACTTTGTTGAAGCACCTTTGGCAGTGATTACTACCTCGAGTCTTCTTGGGTATGATGCTTTCTCCCATTCTTCTCCGCAGATCCTCTCAAGCTCTGTCAGGTTGGATGGGGAGCGTTGCTGCACAGCTATTTTCAGGTCTCTCCAGAGATGTTGGATCGGGTTCAAGTCCAGGCTCTGGCGAGGCCACTCAAGGACATTCAGAGACTTGTCCCGAAGCCACTCCTGCGTTGTCTTGGCTGTATGCTTAGGGTCGTTGTCATGTTGGAAGGTGAACCTTCGCCCCCAGTCTCAGATCCTGAGCGCTCTGAAGCAGGTTTTCATCAAGGATCTCTCTGTACTTTGCTCCATTCATATTTCCCTCGATCCTGACTAGTCTCCCAGTCCCTGCCGCTGAAAAATATCCCCACAGCATGATGCTGCCACCACCATGCTTCACAATAGTGATGGTGCCAGGTTTCCTCCAGACGTGACGCTTGGCATTCAGGCCAAAGAGTTCAATCTTGATTTCATCAGACCAGAGAATCTTGTTTCTCATGGTCTGAGAGACCTTTAGGTGCCTTTTGGCAAACTCCAAGCAGGCTGTCATGTGCCTTTTACTGAGGAGTGGCTTCTTTCTGGCCACTCTACCATAAAGGCCTGATTGTTGGAGTGCTGCAAAACTCTGAAGCTCTGTCAGAGTGACCATCGGGTTCTTGGTCACCTCCCAGACCAAAGCCATTCTCCCCGATTGCTCAGATTGGCCAGGCGGCCAGCTCTAGGAAGAGTATTGGTGGTTCCAAACTTCTTCCATTTAAGAATGATGGAGGCCACTGTGTTCTTGGGGACCTTCAATGCTGCATAAATGTTTTGGTATCCTTCCCCAGATCTGTGCCACGACACAATCCTGTCTCGAGCTCTACGGACAATTCCTTTGACCTCATAGCTTGGTTTTTGCTCTGACATGCACTGTCAACTGTGGGACCTTATATAGACAGGTGTGTGCCTTTACAAATCATATCCAAACAATTGAATTTACCTCAGGTGGACTCCAATCAAGTTGTAGAAACATCTCAAGGATGATCAATGGAAACAGGATGCACCAGAGCTCAATTTCGAGTCTCATAGCAAACGGTCTGAATACTTACGTAAATAAGGTATGTGTTTTTAATAAATTTGCAGAAATTTCGAAAAAGCTGTTTTCGCTTTGTCATTATGGGGTATTGTGTGTAGATTGGTGAGGATTTGTATTTATTTAATCAATTTTAGAATAAGGCTGTAACGTAAAATGTGGAAAAAGTCAAGGGGTTTGAATACTTTCTGAAGGCACCGTTTTGATTTATAACACATTCTAAGATTTGTATCATTCACAACTGAAGTTGCCAAGTAACTCTAGATCCAGCCAGAGCATGGCCTTGTGGTCCTCTGTAGCTCAGCTGGTAGAGCACGGCGCTTGTAACGCCAAGGGTAGTGGGTTCGATCCCCGAGACCACCCATACGTAAAAATTTATGCACACATGACTGTAAGTCGCTTTGGATAAAAGCGTCTGCTAAATGGCAAATTATTATTATTATTATTATTATTATTATTATTATAATATAGGACCTGTTTCAAATGATCACTTTTACACTTAACATATGCGCACTCACTCCAGAATGGGAAAAATATCCTGTCTATTTTATTCAGATAAATTCAGTTATATTCTTCTTACTATAAAATCATGTAATATAAAATAATGGCACGGGACTAATAAGCATATCTTGTCTGCTAAATGAACAAGCCTACAGCCTATGGCATTGCCAGATACCATTCAGTAGGCCAACTCATTCTGTTCTTCTGAAATACATTTTCTTCACATAAAAATGTTTCTTTAGACCTGACTAAAATAAATAATTGATTTATTATGATGGTATATATGCGGCTTGTATGCATGGAGGCCTAGAGATGCTAAACATGTTTATGTTAATTAACCCGTCAATTACCGTGAGACTGACAGACTTTTGCATGACAATAACCGGCTGACAAATGTTCATGACCCCCACAGCCCTATCCCAGTGCCACATTCCCCTAATGGAAACCCTGGTGTGTGTGTGGTGTGTGCACAGGCAGTCACAGGGAAGGCAGGTGGTGGTATATTAAAGGCCCACATGGTGGTTCACACATTTACAAGCTAAATCTCAATTACATATTTATTTTTTTACCAGCACGGCTCAGCTGGAATTCTTATAAAGGTGCCCCATAGGGGGGGGGGGGGGGGGGGAAGAGAGAGAGAGAGAGAGAGAGAGAGAGAGAGAGAGAGAGAGAGAGAGAGAGAGAGAGAGAGAGAGAGAGAGAGAGAGAGAGAGAGAGAGAGAGAGACAGACACAGAAAGACAGAGACACAGAGAGACACAGAGAGCGAGACACACAGAGAGAGATAGACAGAGAGAAAAGAGAGAGAGAGAGAGAGGAGAGAGAGCGAGAGAGCTGTAAATTGTTAATAAACTGCAGACCTTTGTACCGGGTCTGACCTAAATCCTCCAGCACATCGCTCCCTCCATTCCTCCACTACAACCCTCCCTTGTACTTTAACATTTAATAAGGTTCTGTTATAATACGTTTAGCTGATTTCATACCACGTACTAAACCCAGAACATAACCTCGACCCACCCTGCTATGGAGCCAGCGATATACATGCTACAGACAACAACCTCAGAGCTGAAGCTGAAGAGAGACACTGCCTAGCATGTGATTCATTGTGTCTGTTAATGAAGAGATACAGGACATACTGCTGCTACCGGATCAGGCCCAAATCCCAAGTCATTCTCACGAAGAGACAAACCGATGCTGGCACTAAGACCACACTCAACGAGCTGTATAAGGCCATAAGCAAACAAGAAACTGCTCATCCAGGTGTGGCCCTCCTAGTGGCCGGGGACTTTAATGAAAACTTACATCCGTTTTACCTAATTTCTACCAGAATGTCACATGTGCAACCAGAGAAATAAATAAATTAAAATAAAATTAAAATAAAAACTCCAGACCACCTTTACTCCACACACAGAGACGCTTACAAAACTCTCCCTCGCCCTCCATTTGGCAAATCTGACCATAATTTTATCCTCCTGATTCCTGCTTTCAAGCAAAAACTAAAGCAGGAAGTACCAGTGACTCGCTCAATACGGAAGTGGTCAGATGACGCAGATGCTAAGCTACAGGACTGTTTTGCTAGCACAGACTGGAATATTTTCCGGGATTCATCCGATGGCATTGAGGAGTACACCACATCAGTCACTGGCTTCATCAATAAGTGCATCAACGACATCGTCCCCACAGTGACCGTACGTTCATACCCCAACCAGAAGCCATGGATTACAGGCAACATCCGCACTGAGCTAAAGGGTAGAGCTGCCGCTTTCAAGGAGCGGGACTCTAACCCGGATACTTTATGAGAAATCCTGCTACGCCCTCGGACAAACCATCAAACAGGCAAAGCATCAATACAGGACTAAGATTGAATCCTACTACACCGGCTCTGACGCTAGTCGGATGTGGCAGGGCTTGAAAACTATTACGGACTACAAAGGGAAGCCCAGCTGCGAGCTGCCCAGTCACATTAGCGTACCAGATTAGCTAAGTGACTTGTATGCGCGCTTCGAGGCAAGCAACACCTTCTAGCTTCTACCCCCAAGCCATAAGACTGCTGAACGGTTAATCAAATGGCTACACGGACTATTTGCATTGACCACGTATTTTTACGCCGCTGCTACTCACTGTTTATTATCTCTGCATAGTAACTTTACCCCTACTCACATTTACATATTTTTCTCAATTACCTCGACTAACCTGTACCCCCGCACACTGTCTCGGTACCGGTACCCCCTTTATATAACCTCATTGTTATTTTATTGTGTTAGTTTTTTTTTTGTTTACTTTAGTTTATTTACCGTATTTTCCGCACTATAAGGCGCACCGGAGTATAAGCCGCAGCAGCTAAATTGAATGATGTGTACATATATAAGCCGCACTGGACTATAAGCCGCAGGTGTTTTAATGTTTAATACCTAGGAGGTCTTCTAGTGGCCGTTAGCTGTAAAAATCCATAGATTAGCCGCACCGTTATATAAGCCGCAGGGTCGAAAAATGGGAAAAAAAGGTGCGGCTTATAGTCCGAAAATTACGGTAGTACATTTTCTTAACTCTTATTTTTCCTTAACTGCATTGTTGGTTAAGGGCTTGGAAGTCAGCATTTCACTGTAAAGTCTACACCTGTTGTATTCGGCGCATGTGACAAATAACATTTGATTTGAAGGTGATTCATCATACTGTTAATTAATGGTAATGAAAAGACAGAGCCATCCCTGTTAACCCTCTACAGGCTTATTTGATTTTGAATTTTAAGACCCCTTGAAGTATAAAAATATATATATATATAAAAAAAACTTGATGAAAAATTGAATTTGGCCTTACTGCCATTAGCCCATACAAACGCATTGAATAACATTCACTACATGGAACAACAGATAGTCCACCCCAAAACATTTAAAGCAAGTTTGTTCTGAAGTCTCAGAGATGTAAGAAAGATATGTTTATTTTTAAATTTTGTTTTTTACATGACTTTAATCCCCTATTTTTGGCACTAAACTGTCCCCATACTTCCATTCCTTTTTTACTCTGGTAGCGGAGGACCTTCAGGCGAGTTTTGTGAGGCCTGTGGGCATCCTAGAGCACAACATGTAAGTGTTCGTGAGAGTCTCACCTTTCCATAGAGGGGTCATATTAGTGTGTAGCCCAAACTGTTCGGAGGCTACAGACAGAAGTTGGCAGATCGGCGGCACCGACTTCAGATGAGTCTCCTGACACTTCTGGAGGTCGTAGAGCAGAAAACCATCGTGTTGGTGAGAGTCTCTTCTTTCCATAGAGCGGTCATATTAGTTTGTAGGCCAAACCATTCGGACGCTACAGACGATTTTGTGAGAAGACCGAATTTCAAGATGTCTCATGGTCTGACAAACACCCCTCTAGCTCTGTCACCTTTCACTGCAGATGTGGAAGTGTGACGTTGGCGATTGAGACGCAATCCAATGCAAAAAAAACAACATATCTCTATCTTAAACTGATGGGTTTTTATAGGGATTTTAGTATTATGTTAATTATATTTTCGTGGGGCTGAAGAAATCGACTATAGGGGGTTAATGTTACTGTATACAGGCCATTCCACGTACTCCTGTTAATGCTACTGTTATAGATACAGGGCTAACCTCAGTCCTACTATGAATGTTACTGTAAACAGATATTCCCCTATACTACTGTTAATATTCATGTTAATGTTACTGTAAATTA
The DNA here is from genome assembly GCA_031479575.1 of Coregonus ussuriensis. NCBI lineage: Eukaryota > Metazoa > Chordata > Actinopteri > Salmoniformes > Salmonidae > Coregonus > Coregonus ussuriensis. The sequence continues at coordinate 43,297,022 of CM062475.1, read as the reverse complement.
TCCATACAGTTACTCTAGATACTGTATACTACAGTTAATATTCATGTTAATGTTACTGTAAATGACCCATACTGTTAGTGTAGATACTGTATACTACAGTTAATATTCACGTTAATGTTACTGTAAATGATCCATACAGTTACTCTAGATACTAGAGTGGTGCAGTGGTCTAAGGCTAGCTGTGCCACTAGAGATCCTGGTTCGAATCCAGGCTCTGTCGTAGCCGGCCGTGACCGGGAGACCCATGGGGCGGCGCACAATTGGCCCAGCGTCGTCCAGGGTAATCTACAGTTAATATTCATGTTAATGTTACTGTAAATGACCCATACTGTTAGTGTAGATACTGTATACTACAGTTAATATTCATGTTAATGTTACTGTAAATGACCCATACTGTTAGTGTAGATACTTATACTACAGTTAATATTCATGTTAATGTTACTGTAAATGATCCATACAGTTACTCTAGATACTGTAATCTACAGTTAATATTCATGTTAATGTTACTGTAAATGATCCATACAGTTACTCTAGATACTAGAGTGGTGCAGTGGTCTAAGGCTAGCTGTGCCACTAGAGATCCTGGTTCGAATCCAGGCTCTGTCGTAGCCGGCCGTGACCGGGAGACCCATGGGGCGGCGCACAATTGGCCCAGCGTCGTCCAGGGTAGGGGAGGGGATGGCCGGCAGGGATGTAGCTCAGTTGGTAGAGCATGGTGTTTGCAACGCCAGGGTTGTGGGTTTGATTCACAGGGGGGGCCAGTATGAAAAAAAATTACAAATTAAAAAATAAAATAATGTATGCACTCAATAATGTAAGTCGCTCTGGATAAGGGCGTCTGCTAAATGACGTAAATGTAAATGTAATGTTAATGTTACTGTAAATGATCCATACAGTTAGTCTAGATACTGTATACTACAGTTAATATTCATGTTAATGTTACTGTAAATGATCCATTCAGTTACTCTAGATACTGTATACTACAGTTAATATTCATGTTAATGTTACTGTAAATGATCCATACAGTTACTCTAGATACTGTATACTACAGTTAATATTCATGTTAATGTTACTGTAAATGACCCATACTGTTAGTGTAGATACTGTATACTACAGTTAATATTCATGTTAATGTTACTGTAAATGACCCATACTGTTAGTGTAGATACTGTATACTACAGTTAATATTCATGTTAATGTTACTGTAAATGACCCATACGGTTAGTGTAGATACTGTATACTACAGTTAATATTCATGTTAATGTTACTGTAAATGACCCATACGGTTAGTGTGGATAATGTATACTACTGTTAATATTCATGTTAATGTTACTGTAAATGATCCATACAGTTACTCTAGATATTGTATACTACAGTTAATATTCATGTTAATGTTACTGTAAATGACCCATACTGTTAGTGTAGATACTGTATACTACAGTAAATATTCATGTTAATGTTACTGTAAATGACCCATACTGTTAGTGTAGATACTGTATACTACAGTTAATATTCATGTTAATGTTACTGTAAATGACCCATACTGTTAGTGTAGATACTGTATACTACAGTTAATATTCACATTAATGTTACTGTAAATGACCCAAACTGTTAGTGTAGATACTGTATACTACAGTTAATATTCACGTTAATGTTACTGTAAATGACCCATACTGTTAGGGTAGATACTGTATACTACAGTTAATATGCATGTTAATGTTACTGTAAATGACCCATACTGTTAGTGTAGATACTGTATACTACAGTAAATATTCATGTTAATGTTACTGTAAATGACCCATACTGTTAGTGTAGATACTGTATACTACAGTTAATATTCATGTTAATGTTACTGTAAATGACCCATACTGTTAGTGTAGATACTGTATACTACAGTTAATATTCACATTAATGTTACTGTAAATGACCCAAACTGTTAGTGTAGATACTGTATACTACAGTTAATATTCACGTTAATGTTACTGTAAATGACCCATACTGTTAGTGTAGATACTGTATACTACAGTTAATATTCACGTTAATGTTACTGTAAATGACCCATACTGTTAGTGTAGATACTGTATACTACAGTTAATATTCATGTTAATGTTACTGTAAATGATCCATACAGTTAGTGTAGATACTGTATACTACTGTTAATATTCACGTTAATGTTACTGTAAATGATCCATACAGTTAGTGTAGATACTGTATACTACAGTTAATATTCACGTTAATGTTACTGTAAATGATCCATACAGTTAGTGTAGATACTGTATACTACAGTTAATATTCATGTTAATGTTACTGTAAATGATCCATACAGTTAGTGTAGATACTGTATACTACTGTTAATATTCATGTTAATGTTACTGTAAATGACCCATACAGTTAGTGTAGATACTGTATACTACAGATAATATTCATGTTAATGTTACTGTAAATGACCCATACTGTTAGTGTAGATACTGTATACTACAGTTAATATTCACGTTAATGTTACTGTAAATGACCCATACTGTTAGTGTAGATACTGTGTTACTGTGTAAACAGCTAGCTCCATCCTCCTGACTGTGGTTCTATCTCCAGCCAAGATGACAGGCTAAATATAATACCAGCATGTTAATAACTTAACACCCTACTCCAACTGGTAATTACCTGGCTAATTAAACACTTGCATTCTTAATGGATTCAGTTCTCAGAAGAGAGAAGCTTTCCTTATGACTCCCCTGCCCTGCATCCCATCTCTCTCTCTCTCTCTAACTCTTCTCCTAACCCACTGCCCTGCATCCCATCTCTCTCTCTCTAACTCTTCTCCTAACCCACTGCCCTGCATCCCATCTCTCTCTCTCTCTAACTCTTCTCCTAACCCACTGCCCTGCATCCCATCTCTCTCTCTCTAACTCTTCTCCTAACCCACTGCCCTGCATCCCATCTCTCTCTCTCTCTAACTCTTCTCCTAACCCACTGCCCTGCATCCCATCTCTCTCTCTCTCTAACTCTTCTCCTAACCCACTGCCCTGCATCCCATCTCTCTCTCTCTCTAACTCTTCTCCTAACCCACTGCCCTGCATCCCATCTCTCTCTCTCTAACTCTTCTCCTAACCCACTGCCCTGCATCCCATCTCTCTCTCTCTCTAACTCTTCTCCTAACCCACTGCCCTGCATCCCATCTCTCTCTCACTCTCTCCAACTCTTCTCCTAACCCACTGCCCTGCATCCCATCTCTCTCTCTCTAACTCTTCTCCTAACCCACTGCCCTGCATCCCATCTCTCTCTCTCTCTCTCCAACTCTTCTCCTAACCCACTGCCCTGCATCCCATCTCTCTCTAACTCTTCTCCTAACCCACTGCCCTGCATCCCATCTATCTCTCTCTCTCTCTCTAACTCTTCTCCTAACCCACTGCCCTGCATCCCATCTCTCTCTCTCTCTCACCAACTCTTCTCCTAACCCAATCAATCTCTTACTTCCTGCATCTCCTGCCAATCCCCACTTTTCATCCACAACCCTCTGTCCCTATAAGCAGTCCTGGTTAATATGTTCTAACCCTCTGTCCCTATAAGCAGTCCTGGTTAATATGTTCTAACTGAGTGTTATACCCTTTTCACACTATCATGCCGGGAAGGCTGAGCTTTAGTGTGGTTTTGCCTGGTTGGGTAAGGCTGTGGTTTAGCCTGGTTGGGTAAGGCTGTGGTTTAGCCTGGTTGGGTAAGGCTGTGGTTTAGCCTGGTTGGGTAAGGCTGTGGTTTAGCCTGGTTGGGTAAGGCTGTGGTTTAGCCTGGTTGGGTAAGTTTGTGGTTTAGCCTGGTTGGGTAAGGCTGAGGTTTAGCCTGGTTGGGTAAGGCTGTGATTTAGCCTGGTTGGGTAAGGCTGTGATTTAGCCTGGTTGGGTAAGGCTGTGGTTTAGCCTGGTTGGGTAAGGCTGTGGTTTAGCCTGGTTGGGTAAGGCTGTGGTTTAGCCTGGTTGGGTAAGGCTGTGGTTTAGCCTGGTTGGGTAAGGCTGTGGTTTAGCCTGGTTGGGTAAGTTTGTGGTTTAGCCTGGTAGGGTAAGGCTGAGGTTTAGCCTGGTTGGGTAAGGCTGTGGTTTAGCCTGGTTGGGTAAGGCTGTGGTTTAGCCTGGTTGGGTAAGGCTGTGGTTTAGCCTGGTTGGGTAAGGCTGTGGTTTAGCCTGGTTGGGTAAGGCTGTGGTTTAGCCTGGTTGGGTAAGGCTGTGGTTTAGCCTGGTTGGGTAAGGCTGTGGTTTAGCCTGGTTGGGTAAGGCTGGGTCTGGTCTAGGAGAGGGACATCTTGTCTGGTTGTCAGGCTGAAGGGGCATCAGTCCCGGCTCTCCCTACCCTGCACTCCCTACCCTGCTCTCCCTACCCTGCACTCCCTACCCTGCTCTCCCTACCCTGCTCTCCCTACCCTGCTCTCCCTACCCTGCACTACACACACCCCTGCTCTAGTCTACAGTATAAATACATGAAAAGATTTGGCTGTGGGTAGAGTGCTGCAAAAAAAAAAAAAGAAAATCCCTTAATGGTATTCATACGCGCAAACACACATTGCCTCAGACACACACACAACCTGTCACCAACAAATACACTTACAAACATGCGCACAGACGTACACACACACACACACACACACACACACACACACACACACACACACAAGTGAAAGGACTGACGGACACACACACACAAATCAGCATGGTGCCCATCTGCTGTCTTTGAAGGATATCATTGTATTCATTAAAATGAATAAACAGCTTCAAAAGCCACATCGGGGCAAAAAGCTGTGAAATCCATGGCCGCTGTCCCCCTCCACCTTCCTCCCCTCTGTTCTGTCTCAGACCATCAGGTGGTAGCATACGTGCTGTATTAATTGGTGATAGACATGGCAGGCATCTCCTCCTAGAGCGGTACATGGAAGATCTAAAGGGCTGCTTAAATAAAATATCAAACAGTAGTTGTATCTAATGCAGCTAACGCAGGAGGTAGGTAGGCTGCTCATTATGACATTATGAGGGAGAGAGCCTCACAGGGCTCTGGTCACAAGGAGTGCACTATATAGGGAATAGGGTGTCATAGGGCTCTGGTCACAAGGAGTGCACTACATAGGGAATAGGGTACACGGACTAGAGCGCCAAGTTAGCTGACTGACTGACTGCAGACGGCTTCCATCCAGACTCATTAGAGCCAGTGTGTGTGAGTGTAGGCTGTTCCTAAAATGATCAAAGTACTTTACACTCCCTCCTTAACACGCACACACACACCTGATCACAGAAGAGGAAGGAACATGATGACAGAACAGGAAGGAACGTGATCACAGAAGAGGAAGGAACGTGATGACAGAACAGGAAGGAGCGTGATGACAGAAGAGGAAGGAGCGTGATGACAGAAGAGGAAGGAACGTGATGACAGAACAGGAAGGAGCGTGATGACAGAAGAGGAAGGAACGTGATGACAGAAGAGGAAGGAACGTGATGACAGAAGAGGAAGGAACGTGATGACAGAAGAGGAAGGAGCGTGATGACAGAAGAGGAAGGAGCGTGATGACAGAAGAGGAAGGAGCGTGATGACAGAAGAGGAAGGAGCGTGATGACAGAAGAGGAAGGAGCGTGATGACAGAAGAGGAAGGAACGTGATGACAGAAGAGGAAGGAGCGTGATGACAGAAGATGAAGGAACGTGATGACAGAAGAGGAAGGAACGTGATGACAGAAGAGGAAGGAACGTGATGACAGAAGAGGAAGGAACGTGATGACAGAAGAGGAAGGAACATGATGACAGAAGAGGAAGGAACGTGATGACAGAAGAGGAAGGAGCGTGATGACAGAAGAGGAAGGAACGTGATGACAGAAGAGGAAGGAATATGGTGACAGAAGAGGAAGGAACGTGATGACAGAAGAGGAAGGAACGTGATGACAGAAGAGGAAGGAACGTGATGACAGAAGAGGAAGGAACGTGATGACAGAAGAGATAGGAATATGGTGACAGAAGAGGAAGGAACATGATGACAGAAGAGGAAGGAATATGGTGACAGAAGAGGAAGGAACGTGATGACAGAAGAGAAAGGAACATGGTGACAGAAGAGGAAGGAACGTGATGACAGAAGAGGAAGGAACGTGATGACAGAAGAGGAAGGAATGTGATGACAGAAGAGGAAGGAACATGATGAGGGGAAAAGAAAAAAGGGGGGGATAAGAGAAGCAAAGGAAAATAACTAAAGGGATGAGGGGGTGGAGAGAGATGTGGAACGCTGGCTGTGAGGGGGTGGAGAGAGATGTGGAACGCTGGCTGTGAGGGGGTGGAGAGAGATGTGGAACGCTGGCTGTGAGGGGGTGGAGAGAGATGTGGAACGCTGGCTGTGAGGGGGTGGAGAGAGATGTGGAACGCTGGCTGTGAGGGGGTGGAGAGAGATGTGGAACGCTGGCTGTGAGGGGGTGGAGAGAGATGTGGAACGCTGGCTGTGAGGGGGTGGAGAGAGATGTGGAACGCTGGCTGTGGGGGGGTGGAGAGAGATGTGGAACGCTGGCTGTGGGGGGGTGGAGAGAGATGTGGAACACTGGCTGTGGGGGGGTGGAGAGAGATGTGGAACGCTGGCTGTGGGGGGGTGGAGAGAGATGTGGAACGCTGGCTGTGGGGGGGTGGAGAGAGATGTGGAACGCTGGCTGTGGGGGGGTGGAGAGAGATGTGGAACGCTGGCTGTGGGGGGGTGGAGAGAGATGTGGAACGCTGGCTGTGGGGGGGTGGAGAGAGATGTGGAACGCTGGCTGTGAGGGGGTGGAGAGAGATGTGGAACGCTGGCTGTGAGGGGGTGGAGAGAGATGTGGAACGCTGGCTGTGAGGGGGTGGAGAGAGATGTGGAACGCTGGCTGTGAGGGGGTGGAGAGAGATGTGGAACGCTGGCTGTGAGGGGGTGGAGAGAGATGTGGAACGCTGGCTGTGAGGGGGTGGAGAGAGATGTGGAACGCTGGCTGTGAGGGGGTGGAGAGAGATGTGGAAAGCTGGCTGTGAGGGGGTGGAGAGAGATGTGGAACGCTGGCTGTGGGGGGGTGGAGAGAGATGTGGAACGCTGGCTGTGAGGGGGTGGAGAGAGATGTGGAACGCTGGCTGTGAGGGGGTGGAGAGAGATGTGGAACGCTGGCTGTGAGGGGGTGGAGAGAGATGTGGAACGCTGGCTGTGAGGGGGTGGAGAGAGATGTGGAACGCTGGCTGTGAGGGGGTGGAGAGAGATGTGGAACGCTGGCTGTGGGTGATTAATATGCAGGAGAACTGAGACCTATTGCTATACGTAACAGGTCCTGTACCCTCTAAAGCTAACATTACATAGGAAGACTTACGGAACAGTCTAAACATCAATAATGAACAGCTGTTACATCTACATACCAACAGAGGAAGGACAAAACAGAACCTTGTTGGATACAAACAAAACATAAGCCAATATAGTGACACTTACGCTACGAAGCTGGGCTGCATCTTTAACCTTAAAGCGGAGCGCATGTGTGTCATCGCAACTAAGACAATACTCTGTTGTGCAGAAATATGTCCATCTGACTCCAGAATCAACTTCAAACTGGGCCATGACAAAACTGACGTCTAAATCAAATGTTTTCTCTACCAACTGTGTTCCTGGGTACTGTGCATAGACAGACACACAACAGCCCGGTTTTTAAATATTTCATTGCAGCTGCAGAGTTAGAACAACCCGTCACTCGGATGTGGTTGATTTAAATCAGTGCGCACACGAGCACTCAGTCTCTCTCTCCATCAATTCCATTCAAATCGCATTCAAAATAGATACCTCATCCTGTTCAAGAACGATCTACATTATCTATACACAAAAGTATGTGGACACCCCTTTCAAATTAGTGGATTTGGCTATTTCAGCCACACCCGTTGTTGACAGGTGAATAAAATCGAGCACACCGCCATACAATCTGCATAGACAAACATTGGCAGTAGAATGGCCTTACTGAAGAGCTCAGTGACTTTCAACGTGGCACCGTCATAGGATGCCACCTTTCCAACAAGTCAGTTCGTCAAATTTCTGCCCTGCTAGAGCTGCCCCGGTCAACTGTAAGTGCTGTTTTTGTGAAGTGGAAACGTCTAGGAGCAACAACGGCTCAGCCGTGAAGTGGTAGGCCACACAAGCTCACAGAACGGGACCGCCGAGTGCTGAAGTACGTAGCATGTAGCCCCATGCGTGGGGCTCTTTTTGGTTTGGGTCTGTGTATCTTTTCTGTCTGTAGAATCTACAGCACACGAGGGAGTGGTCTGTGTCAGTCTGCGCTGTGAAAACTGCAGGTGTCATCATGTAAGGATCAGATCCAGCTGGTGCCATTGACCTGATCATGGGTAGCTGCAGGTATCACTTATTTATTGTAGGTTGTCAGTTAGTCCAGTTGTCATAGTCCTGACGTTCCAGCATCCCAGACGTAACGGTTTGTTTCGTTTGGTGCGCTGGTTTACAGCCCACTTGTTGGGATAAATCCCTAAGCTTCATGCACCCAATGACGAAGGTGGTGGGATAACATCTAATTGACTGGGGGCTGCCCAGCTTAAGGGGGCGGTAGCTGTCCAGTGAAATCTGGGCATCTCTCCCACTGTCGAAGGGACTGGTGCCCATCTCCACGCCAAAAAACGGGTAACGGCTTACCTCGTGTGTTGTATCTACACAGCACAAAAAGCCTGGGCAATGTGTATGGAGGCCTTGTGTTTCCCAGGCAACAGGGCTCCCTTCCCGGCCTCCCCTCTCGGCCTCCCTGGCCTGATCCAAAGCAGTTATTCATTCAGACCCTTAACCATTCAATCTTCGTGAAGAGAAGCGAAAGCCGTCTGCATCCTATTCCAGTTCTATATTATTCATGCACGTCATTACAATGACGAAGGTAAGGACAATTAAACTTAGTCAATAGGCTACTACAGAGAGAAAGAGGTAATGTTCACTTCACACAACATTAGGGGAAATATTATCAAAAGGTAATGCATCATAGGCCCTATTATATTTCAAAATATATCACATTTGCTAGCCTTTAATTGTAACTTTGCAGGTTGCATGTCCCGCGCCAGCATCACATGTCCCGCGCCAGCATCACATGTCCCGCGCCAGCATCACATGTCCCGCGCCAGCATCACATGTCCCGCGCCAGCATCACATGTCCCGCGCCAGCATCACATGTCCCGCGCCAGCATCACATGTCCCGCGCCAGCATCACATGTCCCGCGCCAGCATCACATGTCCCGCGCCAGCATCACATGTCCCGCGCCAGCATCACATGTCCCGCACCAGCATCACATGTCCCGCACCAGCATCACATGTCCCGCACCAGCATCACATGTCCCGCACCAGCATCACATGTCCCGCACCAGCATCACATGTCCCGCACCAGCATCACATGTCCCGCACCAGCATCACATGTCCTTCACCAGTATCACATGTCCTGCACCAGCATCACATGTTCTCTCCCAGCTTCATTGTTTGAACAGGGTCTGCTATCCCAGTCCATATAATTCAGTACAGTAATACAGTCCACACTCAAAGATTACTGGACCTTGTTTAATTTATTTACCCAAGAGAGCATACATTTATGACAATTTTTTTCTGACATGCATAATGTGCGGTAGCCTATAACCAATCATATGTAGCCTATTGGATAACGGGACAATCATTTGGGCTTTTTGGGGATTGACAGGAGATATGTAGGAAAAGACAGGAGATATGTAGGAATAGAGAGAGATATGTAAGAATAGAGAGAGATAAAATGTATGTAATGCAGGGATAATAAAATCTCAGGTAGCATCAAGCTTGAATTTTCATGCCGATCAAAGCGCTAATCAAATCCAGACATATTTTTATGCTTTAGAATGACATTTCCTGGAACATTTCCTGGAACATATCCTGGAACATTTCCTGGAACATTTCCTAGAACATTTCCTAGAACATTTCCATAATACTGGGACAATATGAAACCCTAATGGAGGTAGAGAGGGATATGTGTTTTCATACACACATACAGTGTCTGGGATGGAGGGGTAGATGGAGGGGACATGGGGGATCAGGGAGAGGAAACATGGGGGATCGGGGAGAGGGGACATGGGGGATCGGTGAGAGGGGGCATGGGGGATCAGGGAGAGGGGACATGGAGAGGGGACATGGGGGATCGGGGAGAGGAAACATGGGGGATCGGGGAGAATCGGGGAGAGGGGACATGGGGGATCAGGGAGAGGAAACATGGGGGATGGGGACAGGGGACATGGGGGATCAGGGAGAGGGGACATGGAGAGGGGACATGGGGGATCGGGGAGAGGAAACATGGGGGATCGGGGAGCGGGGACATGGGGGATCGGGGAGCGGGGGCATGGGGGATCGGGGAGAGGGGACATGGGGATCAGGGAGAGGAAACATGGGGGATCAGGGAGAGGAAACATGGGGGATCAGGGAGAGGGGACATGGGGGATCAGGGAGAGGGGACATGGGGGATCGGGGAGAGGGGACATGGGGGATCGGTGAGAGGGGGCATGGGGGATCAGGGAGAGGGGACATGGAGAGGGGACATGGGGGATCGGGGAGAGGAAACATGGGGGATCGGGGAGAATCGGGGAGAGGGGACATGGGGGATCAGGGAGAGGAAACATGGGGGATGGGGACAGGGGACATGGGGGATCAGGGAGAGGGGACATGGAGAGGGGACATGGGGGATCGGGGAGAGGAAACATGGGGGATCGGGGAGCGGGGGCATGGGGGATCGGGGAGAGGGGACATGGGGGATCAGGGAGAGGAAACATGTGGGATCGGGGAGAGGAAACATGGGGGATCAGGGAGAGGGGACATGGGGGATCAGGGAGAGGGGACATGGGGGATCGGGGAGAGGGGACATGGGGGATCGGGGAGAGGGGACATGGGGGATCGGGGAGAGGGGACATGGGGGATCAGGGAGAGGTGACATGGAGAGGGGACATGGGGGATCGGGGAGAGGGGGCATGGGGGATCGGGGAGAGGAAACATGGGGGATCAGGGAGAGGGGACATGGAGAGGGGACATGGGGGATCGGGGAGAGAAAACATGGGGGATCGGGGAGAGGGGGCATGGGGGATCAGGGAGAGGGGACATGGGGGATCGGGGAGAGGAGGCATGGGGGATGGGGACAGGGGACATGGGGGATCAGGGAGAGGGGACATGGGGGATCAGGGAGAGGGGACATGGGGGATCGGGGAGAGGAAACATGGGGGATCGGGGAGAGGGGGAATGGGGGATCGGGGAGAGGGGACATGGGGGATGGGGACAGGGGACATGGGGGATCAGGGAGAGGGGACATGGGGGATCAGGGAGAGGGGACATGGGGGATCAGGGAGAGGGGACATGGGGGATCAGGGAGAGGGGACATGGGGGATCAGGGAGAGGGGACATGGGGGATCGGGGAGAGGGGACATGGGGGATCGGGGAGAGGGGACATGGGGGATCGGGGAGAGGGGACATGGGGGATCGGGGAGAGGGGACATGGGGGATCGGGGAGAGGGGACATGGGGGATCGGGGAGAGGGGACATGGGGGATCGGGGAGAGGGGACATGGGGGATCAGGGAGAGGGCACATGGGGGATCAGGGAGAGGGGACATGGAGAGGGGACATGGGGGATCGGGGAGAGGAAACATGGGGGATCGGGGAGAGGAAACATGGGGGATCGGGGAGAGGGAACATGGGGGATCGGGGAGAGGAAACATGGGGGATCGGGGAGAGGAAACATGGGGGATCGGGGAGAGGGGCATGAGGGATCGGGGAGAGGAAACATGGGGGATCAGGGAGAGGGGACATGGGGGATCGGGGAGAGGAAACATGGGGGATCGGGGAGAGGGGCATGAGGGATCGGGGAGAGGGGACATGGGGGATCGGGGAGAGGAGCATGAGGGATCGGGGAGAGGGGGCATGGGGGATCGGGGAGAGGGGGCATGGGGGATCAGGGAGAGGGGGCATGGGGGATCGGGGAGAGGGGGAATGGGGGATCAGGGAGAGGGGGCATGGGGGATCAGGGAGAGGTGACATGGAGAGGGGACATGGGGGATCGGGGAGAGGGGGGCATGGGGGATCAGGGAGAGGAAACATGGGGGATCGGGGAGAGGAAACATGGGGGATCGGGGAGAGGGGACATGGGGGATCGGGGAGAGGGGACATGGAGAGGGGACATGGGGGATCGGGGAGAGAAAACATGGGGGATCGGGGAGAGGGGGCATGGGGGATCAGGGAGAGGGGACATGGGGGATCGGGGAGAGGGGACATGGGGGATCGGGGAGAGGAAACATGGGGGATGGGGACAGGGGACATGGGGGATCAGGGAGAGGAAACATGGGGGATCAGGGAGAGGGGACATGGGGGATCAGGGAGAGGGGACATGGGGGATCAGGGAGAGGGGACATGGGGGATCAGGGAGAGGGGACATGGGGGATCGGGGAGAGGAAACATGGGGGATCGGGGAGAGGGGGAATGGGGGATCGGGGAGAGGGGGAATGGGGGATCGGGGAGAGGGGGAATGGGGGATCGGGGAGAGGGGACATGGGGGATGGGGACAGGGGACATGGGGGATCAGGGAGAGGGGACATGGGGGATCGGGGAGAGGAAACATGGGGGATCGGGGAGAGAGGGAATGGGGGATCGGGGAGAGGGGGAATGGGGGATCGGGGAGAGGGGACATGGGGGATGGGGACAGGGGACATGGGGGATCAGGGAGAGGGGACATGGGGGATCGGGGAGAGGGGACATGGGGGATCGGGGAGAGGGGACATGGGGGATCGGGGAGAGGGGACATGGGGGATCGGGGAGAGGGGACATGGGGGATCGGGGAGAGGGGACATGGGGGATCGGGGAGAGGGGACATGGGGGATCGGGGAGAGGGGACATGGGGGATCGGGGAGAGGGGACATGGGGGATCAGGGAGAGGGGACATGGAGAGGGGACATGGGGGATCGGGGAGAGGAAACATGGGGGATCGGGGAGAGGAAACATGGGGGATCGGGGAGAGGGGACATGGGGGATCAGGGAGAGGAAACATGGGGGATCGGGGAGAGGGGACATGGGGGATCGGGGAGAGGAAACATGGGGGATCGGGGAGAGGGAACATGGGGGATCGGGGAGAGGGGCATGAGGGATCGGGGAGAGGAAACATGGGGGATCAGGGAGAGGGGACATGGGGGATCGGGGAGAGGAAACATGGGGGATCGGGGAGAGGGGACATGGGGGATCGGGGAGAGGGGCATGAGGGATCGGGGAGAGGGGGCATGGGGGATCGGGGAGAGGGGGCATGGGGGATCAGGGAGAGGGGGCATGGGGGATCAGGGAGAGGTGACATGGAGAGGGGACATGGGGGATCGGGGAGAGGGGGCATGGGGGATCAGGGAGAGGAAACATGGGGGATCAGGGAGAGGAAACATGGGGGATCGGGGAGAGGGGACATGGGGGATCGGGGAGAGGGGGCATGGGGGATCAGGGAGAGGGGACATGGAGAGGGGACATGGGGGATCGGGGAGAGAAAACATGGGGGATCGGGGAGAGGGGGCATGGGGGATCGGGGAGAGGGGACATGGGGGATCGGGGAGAGAAAACATGGGGGATCGGGGAGAGAAAACATGGGGGATCGGGGAGAGGGGACATGGGGGATGGGGACAGGGGACATGGGGGATCAGGGAGAGGGGACATGGGGGATCAGGGAGAGGGGACATGGGGGATCAGGGAGAGGGGACATGGAGAGGGGACATGGGGGATCAGGGAGAGGGGACATGGGGGATCAGGGAGAGGGGACATGGGGGATCAGGGAGAGGGGACATGGAGAGGGGACATGGGGGATCGGGGAGAGGGGGAATGGGGGATCGGGGAGAGGGGGAATGGGGGATCGGGGAGAGGGGGAATGGGGGATCGGGGAGAGGGGACATGGGGGATCGGGGAGAGGGGACATGGGGGATCGGGGAGAGGAAACATGGGGGATCGGGGAGAGGAAACATGGGGGATCAGGGAGAGGGGCATGAGGGATCGGGGAGAGGAAACATGGGGGATCAGGGAGAGGGGACATGGGGGATCGGGGAGAGGAAACATGGGGGATCAGGGAGAGGAAACATGGGGGATCGGGGAGAGGGGACATGGGGGATCGGGGAGAGGGGGCATGGGGGATCGGGGAGAGGGGGCATGGGGGATCAGGGAGAGGGGACATGGAGAGGGGACATGGGGGATCGGGGAGAGAAAACATGGGGGATCGGGGAGAGGGGGCATGGGGGATCAGGGAGAGGGGACATGGGGGATCGGGGAGAGAAAACATGGGGGATCGGGGAGAGGGGACATGGGGGATCAGGGAGAGGAAACATGGGGGATGGGGACAGGGGACATGGGGGATCAGGGAGAGGGGACATGGGGGATCAGGGAGAGGGGACATGGAGAGGGGACATGGGGGATCGGGGAGAGGAAACATGGGGGATCGGGGAGAGGGGGAATGGGGGATCGGGGAGAGGGGGAATGGGGGATCGGGGAGAGGGGACATGGGGGATGGGGACAGGGGACATGGGGGATCAGGGAGAGGGGACATGGACGATCGGGGAGAGGGGACATGGGGGATCGGGGAGAGGGGACATGGGGGATCGGGGAGAGGGGACATGGGGGATCGGGGAGAGGGGACATGGGGGATCGGGGAGAGGGGACATGGGGGATCGGGGAGAGGGGACATGGAGAGGGGACATGGGGGATCGGGGAGAGGAAACATGGGGGATCGGGGAGAGGAAACATGGGGGATCGGGGAGAGGAAACATGGGGGATCGGGGAGAGGGGACATGGGGGATCGGGGAGAGGGGACATGGGGGATCGGGGAGAGGAAACATGGGGGATCGGGGAGAGGAAACATGGGGGATCGGGGAGAGGGGCATGAGGGATCGGGGAGAGGAAACATGGGGGATCGGGGAGAGGGGACATGGGGGATCGGGGAGAGGAAACATGGGGGATCGGGGAGAGGGGCATGAGGGATCGGGGAGAGGGGACATGGGGGATCGGGGAGAGGGGACATGGGGGATCGGGGAGAGGGGGCATGGGGGATCGGGGAGAGGGGGCATGGGGGATCGGGGAGAGGGGGCATGGGGGATCGGGGAGAGGGGGCATGGGGGATCGGGGAGAGGGGGCAAGGGGGATCGGGGAGAGGGAACATGGGGGATGGGGAGAGATGTAGGAATAGAGAGAGATATGTAGGAATAGAGAGCGATATGTAGGAATAGAGAGAGAGATGTAGGAATAGACAGGAGATATGTAGGAATAGAGAGAGATATGTAGGAATAGAGAGAGATATGTTGGAATAGACAGGAGATATGTAGGAAAAGACAGGAGATATGTAGGAATAGAGAGAGATATGTAGGAATAGAGAGAGATATGTAGGAATAGAGAGAGATATGTAGGAATAGAGAGAGAGATGTAGGAATAGAGAGAGATATGTAGGAATAGAGAGAGATATGTAGGAATAGAGAGAGAGATGTAGGAATAGACAGGAGATATGTAGGAATAGAGAGAGATATGTAGGAATAGAGAGAGAGATGTAGGAATAGAGAGAGATATGTAGGAATAGACAGGAGATATGTAGGAATAGAGAGAGATATGTAGGAATAGAGAGAGATATGTAGGAAAAGACAGGAGATATGTAGGAATAGAGAGAGATATGTAGGAATAGAGAGATATGTAGGAATAGAGAGAGAGATGTAGGAATAGAGAGAGATATGTAGGAATAGAGAGAGATATGTAGGAATAGAGAGAGATATGTAGGAATAGAGAGAGATATGTAGGAATAGAGAGAGAGATGTAGGAATAGACAGGAGATATGTAGGAATAGAGAGAGATATGTAGGAATAGAGAGAGAGATGTAGGAATAGAGAGATATGTAGGAATAGACAGGAGATATGTAGGAATAGAGAGAAATATGTAGGAATAGAGAGAGATATGTAGGAATAGAGAGAGATATGTAGGAATAGAGAGAGATATGTAGGAATAGAGAGGAGGATAGAGCTAATGATAAAGGGAGAAGAGTGCTAGATGGTGAGATGGGTATCAGTGTGCATCTTACCTGGTCTGCGATGGTGCGGCCCAGTTTATCCATCCTGGATCCAGCCTCAGCAATCTTCTTAGCAGCACTGATGACATCAGAGGTATTCTTCAACGGACCTTTACCCCTGGGAACACAAGATCCACATCAATCTGCTGTTCAAACACACACGCAAACCTTTCATACACTGACTACATCCATACATTTACATTTTTGGCATTTAGCAGACGCTCTTATCCAGAGCGACTTACAGTTACAGTGAGTGCATACATTTTTATTTTTCATACTGGCCCCCCGTTGGAATCGAACCCACAACCCTGGCATTGCAAACGCCATGCTCTACCAACTGAGCTACATCCCTGCCAGCCATTCCCTCCCCTACCCTGGACGACGGTGGGCCAATTGTGCGCCGCCCCATGGGTCTCGGGAGATACACACCTCTTCAACAGACCTTTGCCCCTGGGAACGCATGATCCCCACACCCCCCTACCTGATACAGTCCATCCACTCTCATGTAGTCTATATTTTCTCTCTCTCTGACAGATGGTGTGGATATGGGGATGTGTGTTATGGTACAGTAGAGTCCCCCCAGTGATACACGGCCCACAGTCCCCCCAGTGATACACGGCCCACAGAGTCCCCCCCAGTGATACACGGCCCACAGAGTCCCCCCAGTGATACACGGCCCACAGAGTCCCCCCAGTGATACACGGCCCACAGAGTCCCTCAGTGATACACGGCCCACAGAGTCCCCCCATTGATACACGGCCCACAGAGTCCCTCAGTGATACACGGCCCACAGAGTCCCCCCAGTGATACACGGCCCACAGAGTCCCCCCAGTGATACACGGCCCACAGAGTCCCCCCAGTGATACACGGCCCACAGAGTCCCCCCAGTGATACACGGCCCACAGAGTCCCCCCAGTGACAGTGATTTGATCATATACGGCCCAGAGTCCCCCCAGTGACAGTGATTTGATCATATACGGCCCAGAGTCCCCCAGTGACAGTGATTTGATCATATACAGCCCAGAGTCCCCCAGTGACAGTGACTTGATCATATACGGCCCAGAGTCCCCCAGTGACAGTGATTTGATCATATACGGCCCAGAGTCCCCCCAGTGACAGTGACTTGATCATATACGGCCCAGAGTCCCCCAGTGACAGTGATTTGATCATATAAGGCCCAGAGTCCCCCAGTGACAGTGATTTGATCATATACGGCCCAGAGTCCCCCAGTGACAGTGATTTGATCATATACGGCCCAGAGTCCCCCCAGTGACAGTGATTTGATTATATACGGCCCAGAGTCCCCCAGTGACAGTGATTTGATCATATACGGCCCAGAGTCCCCCAGTGACAGTGATTTGATCATATACGGCCCAGAGTCCCCCAGTGACAGTGATTTGATCATATACGGCCCAGAGTCCCCCCAGTGACAGTGATTTGATCATATACGGCCCAGAGTCCCCCAGTGACAGTGACTTGATCATATACGGCCCAGAGTCCCCCAGTGACAGTGATTTGATCATATACGGCCCAGAGTCCCCCAGTGACAGTGATTTGATCATATACGGCCCAGAGTCCCCCAGTGACAGTGATTTGATCATATACGGCCCAGAGTCCCCCAGTGACAGTGATTTGATCATATACGGCCCAGAGTCCCCCAGTGACAGTGATTTGATCATATACGGCCCAGAGTCCCCCAGTGACAGTGATTTGATCATACACGGCCCAGAGTCCCCCCAGTGACAGTGATTTCATCAGTAGAGGTCATGTGCTTTATACCTTCAACCTAGAGGCCACCACAACACATTGGCAGCTAGCTGTACCATCCACTCCTCCCCCTCCTACACAGACCAATAGAAAATACCCTAATCACCGCATGAATTCCCAATGGAGCCCTTTGCCCTATAGTGTGCACTACATTTGTAAGTAGTACTCTAGGAAATAGGGTGGCATTTGGGATGCAGATTCCTCTACTGACTAGTGCCTGTTAAAGCTGGATTAAAATGGATCCCACATCTTAAGCCTGCTCAGACTGGTAGCCTGTTAAAGCTGGATTAAAATGGATCCCACACCTTAAACCTGCTCAGACTGGTAGCCTGTTAAAGCTGGATTAAAATGGATCCCACACCTTAAGCCTGCTCAGACTGGTAGCCTGTGTTAAAGCTGGATTAAAATGGATCCCACATCTTAAGCCTGCTCAGACTGGTAGCCTGTTAAAGCTGGATTAAAATGGATCCCACATCTTAAGCCTGCTCAGACAGATAGCCTGTTAAAGCTGGATTAAAATGGATCCCACACCTTAAGCCTGCTCAGACTGGTAGCCTGTTAAAGCTGGATTAAAATGGATCCCACACCTTAAGCCTGCTCAGACTGGTAGCCTGTTAAAGCTGGATTAAAATGGATCCCACACCTTAAGCCTGCTCAGACTGGTAGCCTGTTAAAGCTGGATTAAAATGGATCCCACATCTTAAGCCTGCTCAGACAGATAGCCTGTTAAAGCTGGATTAAAATGGATCCCACACCTTAAGCCTGCTCAGACTGGTAGCCTGTTAAAGCTGGATTAAAATGGATCCCACATCTTAAGCCTGCTCAGACAGATAGCCTGTTAAAGCTGGATTAAAATGGATCCCACATCTTAAGCCTGCTCAGACAGATAGCCTGTTAAAGCTGGATTAAAATGGATCCCACATCTTAAGCCTGCTCAGACAGATAGCCTGTTAAAGCAGGATTAAAATGGATCCCACATCTTAAGCCTGCTCAGACAGATAGCCTGTTAAAGCAGGATTAAAATGGATCCCACATCTTAAACCTGCTCAGACAGATAGCCTGTTAAAGCAGGATTAAAATGGATCCCACATCTTTAGCTTGTTCAGACAGATAGCCTGTTAAAGCTGGATTAAAATGGATCCCACATCTTAAGCCTGCTCAGACAGATAGCCTGTTAAAGCTGGATTAAAATGGATCCCACACCTTAAGCCTGCTCAGACAGATAGCCTGTTAAAGCTGGATTAAAATGGATCCCACACCTTAAGCCTGCTCAGACAGATAGCCTGTTAAAGCTGGATTAAAATTGATCCCACACCTTTAGCTTGTTCAGACAGATAGCCTGTTAAAGCTGGATTAAAATGGATCCCACACCTTAAGCCTGCTCAGACTGGTAGCCTGGTAACTCTTAAACGTAACTAAATGTTAACGAAAATGTAATCTACATAATCCCCAAAAGTAATGATTAATCATTAGAGGCCAAAAACAATAACGAGTAATGCTGTATACTCCAAGGAAGGTTCAAATCTCACCTTTCTAGTATTTTAATTATTTTTAATAAACTGATGAGTTGTACTCACATTTGAGGACACAAGCTCAAGTACACAGTACAAATATGACAATTAAATATTTTATATGACGTATTTCCTATTCGACATAACTGTATGAATAAGGCCTGAAATGACTTATATATTTCCTAAATATAGCATAATCAATTTATAAAATGACTAACAATAAGATTTCACCTCCCTTATAACTGTAAAATACATATGTATATTTAGTGTTAAGAGAAAACGCCTGCCCCCATCGCCGTGAACGTCTCACAGATCTCTAGCTTTGCTTCCTGAACTCGTTAGGAACTTGCCTTTCATCTCATATTAATATTGTCCGTCTATGACAAACAAAGTTTTTTTTTTTTTTTTTTTATCTATGAATTATTGAAATCAATAATATATAAAACAATCTCAGAATGTGCTACAGCAACGAAACCACCCTCTCCTGCTGTGTTACGATGTAATTCCAAAGAGCCAATGAAATGGCAGAAGGGACATCGCAGCTTCAAGCGGTTTCAGACATCACATCCTGCTTCACACAGGCTAAAGTGCTTCCGTGAGAATCAGGGCT
Source organism: Coregonus ussuriensis (assembly GCA_031479575.1). Lineage (NCBI taxonomy): Eukaryota > Metazoa > Chordata > Actinopteri > Salmoniformes > Salmonidae > Coregonus > Coregonus ussuriensis. The sequence continues at coordinate 43,277,085 of CM062475.1, read as the reverse complement.
AGCGCTCAATGCTAGCCATTTAGATCTACGGTGTCCACAGATCCATTTATAAGCAAAAAATGTCTGTAGGTGCGGTACCAGAACCACGCAGGTTCCTTAAACAGTGAGATGTGAGGGAGGGACTTATGGCTCCATGATGCCTACATGACATGTGTCCAGGCTGAGCCAATCCAGATGGTCAGAGAACAAACACACCCATTTCTCCCTTCTGCTGTCTGGTTCACTTCTGGAAAGAGAGAAGGGTGGATATAGAGATGTGGGGAGAGACAGAATGGGTGGGATAGAGGGCAGAATGGGTGGGATAGGGTGCAGTGCCAGTCCTGTTCAGCAAATAGCTCTGGCCTACACATAAACCACTACAACCCCCCCCCCCAACACACACCGGCTGCAGCCAACATGCCCCCCCCCCCCGCCTGCTCCACAGTCCTCTCTCTGCCAGTTTGGTGACCCCACTAGGGACTCCGGGACACAGTTGGCAAGTGGCACAACCTGGATTCAAAGCTGCTCTCTCTCTCTCCAGGCTACAACCCTCCCACAACAGATGGAACTGTATCTTCTCCTCTTTTGCCTTCCTCCCCTCCTGTCTCTCCCTCTTCCTCTCTGCGCTCCTCATGCTCCCGCCATCTCTCTACCACTCCCTACCTCCCCTCCTGTCTCTCCCTCTTCCTCTCTGCGCTCCTCAAGCTCCCGCCATCTCTCTACCACTCCCTACCTCAGTCATTGTGATGTTTTATTTATTTTTAACCTTTATTTAACTAGGCAAGTCAGTTAAGAACAAATTCTTATTTACAATGACGGCCTACAGCGGCCAAATCCGGACGACGCTGGGCCAATGTGAAGGGAGGGATGGAGGGAGGGAGGGAGGGAGGGAGGGAGGGATAGAGGGAGGGATGGAGGGAGGGATAGAGGGAGGGATAGAGGGATGGAGGGAGGGATGGAGGGAGGGATGGAGGGAGGGATGGAGGGAGGGATAGAGGGATGGAGGGAGGGAGGGATAGAGGGAGGGAGGGAGGGAAGGATAGAGGGAGGGAGGGAGGGAAGGGTAGAGGGAGGGAGGGAGGGATAGAGGGATAGAGGGAGGGAGGGAGGGATAGAGGGAGGGAGGGAGGGATAGAGGGAGGGAGGGAGGGATAGAGGGAGGGAGGGAGGGATAGAGGGAGGGAGGGAGGGAGGGAGGGAGGGATAGAGGGAGGGATAGAGGGAGGGAGGGAGGGATAGAGGGATAGAGGGAGGGAGGGATAGAGGGAGGGAGGGAGGGATAGAGGGAGGGAGGGAGGGATAGAGGGATAGAGGGAGGGAGGGATAGAGGGAGGGAGGGAGGGATAGAGGGAGGGATGGAGGGAGGGAGGGATAGAGGGAGGGAGGGATAGAGGGAGGGAGGGAGGGAGGGATAGAGGGAGGGATAGAGGGAGGGATGGAGGGAGGGATGGAGGGAGGGATAGAGGGAGGGATGGAGGGAGGGATAGAGGGAGGGATGGAGGGAGGGATAGAGGGAGGGATGGAGGGAGGGTTAGAGGGAGGGAGGGATAGAGGGAGGGAGGGAGGGAGGGAGGGAGGGAGGGAGGGATAGAGGGAGGGAGGGAGGGAGGGATAGAGGGAGGGAGGGATGGATAGAGGGAGGGATAGAGGGAGGGATAGATGGAGGGAGGGAGGGATAGAGGGAGGGATGGATAGAGGGAGGGAGGGAGGGAGGGATGGATAGAGGGAGGGATGGATAGAGGGAGGGAGGGATAGAAGGAGGGAGGGATAGAGGGAGGGATGGAGGGAGGGATAGAGGGAGGGATGGAGGGAGGGATGGAGGGAGGGATGGAGGGAGGGATAGAGGGAGGGATGGAGGGAGGGATGGAGGGAGGGATAGAGGGAGGGAGGGAGGGATGAGGGAGGGATAGAGGGAGGGAGGGAGGGATAGAGGGAGGGATAGAGGGAGGGATGGAGGGAGGGATAGAGGGAGGGATAGAGGGAGGGATGGAGGGAGGGATAGAGGGAGGGATAGAGGGAGGGAGGGAGGGAGGGATAGAGGGAGGGAGGGAGGGAGGGAGGGAGGGATAGAGGGAGGGAGGGAGGGAGGGATAGAGGGATGGAGGGAGGGAGGGATAGAGGGAGGGAGGGAGGGAGGGATAGAGGGAGGGAGGGAGGGAGGGATAGAGGGAGGGATGGAGGGAGGGATAGAGGGAGGGATGGAGGGAGGGATAGAGGGAGGGAGGGAGGGATAGAGGGAGGGATGGAGGGAGGGATAGAGGGAGGGATAGAGGGAGGGATAGAGGGATGGAGGGAGGGAGGGATAGAGGGAGGGAGGGAGGGAGGGAGGGATAGAGGGAGGGAGGGAGGGAGGGATAGAGGGAGGGAGGGAGGGATAGAGGGAGGGAGGGAGGGATAGAGGGAGGGAGGGAGGGATAGAGGGAGGGATAGAGGGAGGGATAGAGGGAGGGATAGAGGGAGGGATAGAGGGAGGGAGGGATAGAGGGAGGGAGGGAGGGAGGGATAGAGGGAGGGATGGAGGGAGGGATGGAGGGAGGGATAGAGGGAGGGATGGAGGGAGGGATAGAGGGAGGGATGGAGGGAGGGATAGAGGGAGGGATAGAGGGAGGGATAGAGGGAGGGATGGAGGGAGGGATGGAGGGAGGGATGGAGGGAGGGATAGAGGGAGGGAGGGAGGGATGGAGGGAGGGATAGAGGGAGGGATAGAGGGAGGGAGGGATGGAGGGAGGGATAGAGGGAGGGAGGGATGGAGGGAGGGATAGAGGGAGGGAGGGAGGGAGGGATAGAGGGAGGGATGGAGGGAGGGATGGAGGGAGGGATAGAGGGAGGGATGGAGGGAGGGAGGGAGGGAGGGATGGAGGGAGGGATAGAGAGAGGGAGGGAGGGAGGGAGGGAGGGATAGAGGGAGGGATGGAGGGAGGGATGGAGGGAGGGATAGAGGGAGGGATGGAGGGAGGGAGGGAGGGAGGGATGGAGGGAGGGATAGAGAGAGGGAGGGATAGAGGGAGGGAGGGAGGGAGGGATAGAGGGAGGGATGGAGGGAGGGATGGAGGGAGGGATAGAGGGAGGGATGGAGGGAGGGAGGGAGGGAGGGATGGAGGGAGGGATAGAGAGAGGGAGGGAGGGAGGGAGGGATAGAGGGAGGGAAGCAGAGTCCTGGTGGAGGCATGTAGCCTAGAGTCACGCTACAGACTGGGCTGGGGACCCCCCTCCTTCCCTCCCTCTGACAGGGGACAGGAGAGCCCTGAGAGACTGGAGGGGCTGGAGGCATCGGGATGGTGATGTCTAATACAACCACAACTCAACACTGATAGTGCTGGGCTAGCCTCATTTCACCTCTACCACCATATTCACACACTGGGCTAGCCATCAGCTCCACCACCATATTCACACACTGGGCTAGCCATCAGCTCCACCACCATATTCACACACTGGGCTAGCCATCAGCTCCACCACCATATTCACACACTGGGCTAGCCATCAGCTCCACCACCATATTCACACACTGGGCTAGCCATCAGCTCCACCACCATATTCACACACTGGGCTAGCCATCAGCTCCACCACCATATTCACACACTGGGCTAGCCATCAGCTCCACCACCATATTCACACACTGGGCTAGCCATCAGCTCCACCACCATATTCAGACACTGGGCTAGCCATCAGCTCCACCACCATATTCAGACACTGGGCTAGCCATCAGCTCCACCACCATATTCACACACTGGGCTAGCCATCAGCTCCACCACCATATTCACACACTGGGCTAGCCATCAGCTCCACCACCATATTCACACACTGGGCTAGCCATCAGCTCCACCACCATATTCAGACACTGGGCTAGCCATCACCTCCACCACCATATTCAGACCCAGCACACTAAGATAAGCCTGCTACCCTGTGTCATTACAAGGTTCTGGTTTAGCTGGGAGCGGTGTGTGTGAGGCAGGGGCACCTGTGATAGATTATGATATTAGAATAGTTGTATGTTAATGTGTGTGTGTGTGTGTGTGTGTGTGTGTGTGTGTGTGTGTGTGTGTACTGGGACTGTCAGGAAAGCCGTACGGGCTTGGTGAAGGCCAGATGGGAGAGGCACGTGGGTCACACATACACACACACACACACACTGACCGTGACCGCAAGACCCCCCCACCCCACACACACAAACACACACAGGTGGCTCCCAAATATGTCACATGCATCCAGGCTACACATGCCTTATTCATTACGAGCTGATGGTAGTGCACTATATAGGGAATAGGCTTCCATTTGGGACGCAACCATAGCCATATGCAGTGGGTGGCACCACCAGGCAGTAACAGTCAGTCAAACACCAGGCTGTGTAGAGAGCAGGGTGGGTGGCACCACCAGGCAGTAACAGTCAGTCAAACACCAGGCTGTGTAGAGAGCAGGGTGGGTGGCACCACCAGGCAGTAACAGTCAGTCAAACACCAGGCTGTGTAGAGAGAGATAGACAGGCAGGCAGAAAGGCCCAAATCAATTTCCTCCTCACTGATTTAACCTTGTGGCCCTGCCTGCCAAGGTGGAGGGCCAATCATTTGGGCGTGGACTGAAGTAGCTCTCCGCTGACCTTCCTTCCGCCTCTCCCTCTCTCTCTCTGTTGCAGGTGACACGGTGTAGGAGACATTACACAGATACCTCAGTCACAAACACACACACACACAAACACTTTCCTAGTCTGAGAATTATTTACATGAGTGTAGATTAATTCTGACTAGAATTCCTCAGCTCTATCTGAACTTCACCTGTTTAAATATCTACAAGACATTATCAGTGGGTTTGGTACAAATTAAATCCCTTTCCACAGTAAAGACTAGAAAGAGACAGCACCAAGCCCTTGATAGTTAAAAATGTCATCTCCATCTTCAAGAAAACCCCTTAATAGCACTTCTTAAAATCTACATCTACAGCAGAACAGATATGCTGTGTTTTAATCACTACAGATGCATGTGGGTTTTTAAGGCAGGGGTCGCGTAGCAGGATAGGAGATGTGAGAGCGGCACTTCATTTGCATGTATTAGCATGACATTAGCATGCAGCCCAATAGGTATGGGAGGGCATGACATTAGCATGCAGCACGAAAGGTCTGGGAGGGGAAACGCTGCCTAGCAGTATTTTCTCGTGATCCTTCGAGATCCTTCAGGGGTATGCGGATCAGAAGTGGTAGGTTTGAAGCTGATTGAAGCTGGACGATGCTAGGCATCTGATCAAAGGCTGGCTCAGCAGCATGACCTGAAGGAAGGGAGTGGAGGTCTGGAGCTGACTGGGGAAGGCTGGATGGGTCTATGGCTGGATAGAGGAAGGCTGGGTTAGGATAGAGGAAGGCAGAAGAAGGCTGGGTTTGGATAGAGGAAGGCAGAGGAAGGCTGGGTTTGGATAGAGGAAGGCAGAGGAAGGCAGAGGAAGGCTGGGTTTGGATAGAGGAAGGCAGATGAAGGCTGGGTTTGGATAGAGGAAGGCAGAGGAAGGCTGGGTGTGGTTAGAGGAAGGCATAGGAAGGATGGGTTTGGATGGAGGAAGGCAGAGGAAGGCTGGGTTTGGATGGAGGAAGGCAGAGGAAGGCTGGGTTTGGATAGAGGAAGCCAGAGGAAGGCAGTGGAAGGCTGGGTTTGGATAGAGGAAGCCAGAGGAAGCCAGAGGAAGGCTGGGTTTGGATAGAGGGAGGCAGAGGAAGGCTGGTATTGGATAGAGGAAGGCAGAGGAAGGCTGGGTTTGGATAGAGGAAGGCTGGGTTTGGATAGAGGAAGGCAGAGGAAGGCAGAGGAAGACTGGGTTTGGATAGAGGAAGGCAGAGGAAGGCTGGGTGATGATAGAGGAAGGCAGAGGAAGGCTGGGTGTGGATAGAGGAAGGCAGAAGAAGGCTGGGTGTGGATAGAGGAAGGCAGAGGAAGGCTGGGTGTGGATAGAGGAAGGCAGAGGAAGGCTGGGTGTGGATAGAGGAAGGCAGAGGAAGGCTGGGTGTAGATAGAGGAAGCCAGAGGAAGGCAGAGGAAGGCTGGGTTTGGATAGAGGAAGCCAGAGGAAGGCAGAGGAAGGCTGGTTTTGGATAGAGGAAGGCAGAGGAAGGCTGGGTGTGGATAGAGGAAGGCAGAGGAAGGCTGGGTTTGGATGGAGGAAGGCTGGGTTTTGATGGAGGAAGGCAGAGGAAGGCTGGGTTTGTATAGAGGAAGGCAGAGGAATGCTGGGTTTGGATAGAGGAAGGCAGAGGAAGGCTGGGTTTGGATAGAGGAAGGCAGAGGAAGACTGGGTGTGGATAGAGGAAGGCAGGGGAAGGCTGGGTGTGGATAGAGGAAGGCAGAGGAAGGCTGGGTGTGGATAGAGGAAGGCAGAGGAAGGCTGGGTTTGGATGGAGGAAGGCAGAGGAAGGCTGGGTTTGGATGGAGGAAGGCAGAGGAAGGCTGGGTTTGGATAGAGGAAGGCAGAGGAAGGCTGGGTTTGGATGGAGGAAGGCAGAGGAAGGCTGGGTTTGGATAGAGGAAGGCAGAGGAAGGCTGGTTTTGGATAGAGGAAGGCAGAGGAAGGCTGGGTGTGGATAGAGGAAGGCAGAGGAAGGCTGGGTGTAGATAGAGGAAGCCAGAGGAAGGCAGAGGAAGGCTGGGTTTGGATAGAGGAAGCCAGAGGAAGGCAGAGGAAGGCTGGTTTTGGATAGAGGAAGGCAGAGGAAGGCTGGGTGTGGATAGAGGAAGGCAGAGGAAGGCTGGGTTTGGATGGAGGAAGGCTGGGTTTTGATGGAGGAAGGCAGAGGAAGGCTGGGTTTGTATAGAGGAAGGCAGAGGAATGCTGGGTTTGGATAGAGGAAGGCAGAGGAAGGCTGGGTTTGGATAGAGGAAGGCAGGGGAAGGCTGGGTGTGGATAGAGGAAGGCAGAGGAAGGCTGGGTTTGGATAGAGGAAGGCAGAGGAAGGCTGGGTTTGGATGGAGGAAGGCAGAGGAAGGCTGGGTTTGGATGGAGGAAGGCAGAGGAAGGCTGGGTTTGGATAGAGGAAGGCAGAGGAAGGCTGGGTTTGGATGGAGGAAGGCAGAGGAAGGCTGGGTTTGTATAGAGGAAGGCAGAGGAATGCTGGGTTTGGATAGAGGAAGGCAGAGGAAGACTGGGTGTGGATAGAGGAAGGCAGGGGAAGGCTGGGTGTGGATAGAGGAAGGCAGAGGAAGGCTGGGTTTGGATAGAGGAAGGCAGAGGAAGGCTGGGTTTGGATGGAGGAAGGCAGAGGAAGGCTGGGTTTGGATGGAGGAAGGCAGAGGAAGGCTGGGTTTGGATAGAGGAAGGCAGAGGAAGGCTGGGTTTGGATGGAGGAAGGCAGAGGAAGGCTGGGTTTGGATAGAGGAAGGCAGAGGAAGGCTGGTTTTGGATAGAGGAAGGCAGAGGAAGGCTGGGTTTGGATAGAGGAAGGCAGTCTAAGTGGAAATCTACTCCTTTAGGTGTCCTCTGTTTTCAGGCATGTTATCTCACGCAATTTCATGTTCAATATCATGGTGTTTTGCTAAGGACAATGCCTTAGCTTGTGGAACAAGGCTGGTGCTTACAGGGTGACGGCAGTGTTAGGCTAGATCTGACTGGAGAAACTAGACGTTTTATTGACAAGTTCTTTCAAGAGCTGGAGGTTGAGAGACAGGCAGGCAGAGAGACCGAGAGCTTTGCTCTGTCATTACCTCAGTGGGAGTCTCCACTGATATTCCAGGCTCAAAGTCTCCTGACTGATTCACATTAAATACATAGAGAGACGCACACACACACACACACACACACGCGCACACCTCTAAATCGCAGGCAAAAGACTACACACCTATGCGTTCTCACACACACACAGAAAAGTAGAAATATACTCACACAACCCCCTCCCAACACACAAGTCTTACCGAGCAGTTGGCCGGCCGTAGCACTCGGGTAATGTGCCGTAGCACTCGGGTGGATGTGCCGTAGCACTCGGGTGGATGTGCCGTAGCACTCGGGTGGATGTGCCGTAGCACTCGGGTGGATGTGCCGTAGCACTCGGGTGGATGTGCCGTAGCACTCGGGTGGATGTGCCGTAGAGCCTAAAGTCTTGTCCATCTGTCACATGTCCTACAGGACAGCTGCAGGCCTCCCCCAGCCATACAGAGACCAACTTACTAAGGACCTTTTCTCAAATGGCTTTTTAACAGAGGCTGGGGGGGGTCTGTCTGCAGTGAAGAAGACCTACTACAGAACCCTGAATACTCGAGGACCAGGGTTGGGAAACACTGAGCTAGAGAGAGCATCCTGTATACGTTTACATTTAAATGGGAGAGTGGGGGGTGAATCCGGTCCCCTTTATCGTAACACTGCCAGAGAGAATAGAACATCTGGTCAATAAGGCTGGCCTGATGTAAAAACACAGTGGATCTCCACTAAGATTTGAGTGGGAGGAGAAAGAGAGACATGACATAGCTATTGCTCATTGCTTCTACAGACAGGGAAACAATCTGAACAGATCCCATCTACAGTACAGCGTAGAGCTGGGGGAGGAGAAATATGGATGCATGATGAATACTACTGTTACACTGACTGACAATGAAACACACCTGCCCCGCCCCCCCCCTCCACACACACACCTGCCCCGCCCCCCCTCCACACACACACACCTGCCCCGCCCCCCCCTCCACACACACACACCTGCCCCGCCCCCCCCTCCACACACACACACCTGCCCCGCCCCACCTCCACACACACACACCTGCCCCGCCCCACCTCCACACACACACACCTGCCCCGCCCCACCTCCACACACACACACACCTGCCCCGCCCCACCTCCACACACACACACCTGCCCCGCCCCACCTCCACACACACACCTGCCCCGCCCCCCCCTCCACACACACACCTGCCCCGCCCCTCCTCCACACACACACCTGCCCCGCCCCCTCTCCACACACACCTGCCCCTGTCCCCCCTCCACACACACACCTGCCCCGCCCCCCCCTCCACACACACACCTGCCCCGCCCCCCTCTCCACACACACACCTGCCCTGTCCCCCCTCCACACACACACACCTGCCCTGTCCCCCCTCCACACACACACACCTGCCCCGTCCCCTCTCCACACACACACACCTGCCCCGCCCCCCCCTCCACACACACACCCTGCCCCGTCCCCCCTCCACACACACACCTGCCCCGCCCCCTCTCCACACACACACCTGCCCCGCCCCACCCCCTCCACACACACACCTGACCCGCCCCCCCCTCCACACACACACACACACACCTGCCCCGTCCCCCCTCCACACACACACCTGCCCCGTCCCCCCTCTCCACACACACACCTGCCCCGTCCCCCCTCTCCACACACACACCTGCCCCGCCCCCCCCTCCACACACACACACACACCTGCCCCGTCCCCCCTCTCCACACACACACCTGCCCTGCCCCCCCTCCACACACACACACACACCTGCCCCGTCCCCCCTCTCCACACACACCTGCCCCGCCCCCCCCTCCACACACACACCTGCCCCGTCCCCCCTCCATACCTGGTGAAGTCAGTCATCTCCATCATGATCATACACATCTGTTTGGCCAAGACGATGATGTCGTTGCCAGAGTCGTCCCACTTGGACACCTCAGCGTCCAGCTTGCTCTTCTCCTCCTGGAAACTGGCCACCTGCTCAGCGATCTTAGCCTTCTGCTCCTGGGGCAGCTGGGCCATGATAGCCTGGTAGAGGAGGAGAGGAGAGTTATAGAACAGTACACTGAGCTGTTATAGCCTGGTAGAGGAGAGAGTTATAGAACAGAACACATCCTGGGTATGGAGAGGAGATAGTTCCACTGGAAGATAAGTACCAGGACACTACACACTATTGTACAATATTTTTAAAAAAAATATCTGGGGAAGCTGGGCTATGATAGCCTGGACCAGAGAGACATGGAAAATAAAATAGGGGATATAGCTAGTTCAGACTGTTTAATAGAATAGGGGATATAGCTAGTTCAGACTGTTTAATAGAATAGGGGATATAGCTAGTTCAGACTGTTTAATAGAATAGGGGATATAGCTAGTTCAGACTGTTTAATAGAATAGGGGATATAGCTAGTTCAGACTGTTTAATAGAATAGGGGATATAGCTAGTTCAGACTGTTTAATAGAATAGGGGATATAGCTAGTTCAGACTGTTTAATAGAATAGGGGATATAGCTAGTTCAGACTGTTTAATAGAATAGGGGATATAGCTAGTTCCGACTGTTTAATAGAATAGGGGATATAGCTAGTTCCGACTGTTTAATAGAATAGGGGATATAGCTAGTTCAGACTGTTTAATAGAATAGGGGATATAGCTAGTTCAGACTGTTTAATAGAATAGGGGATATAGCTAGTTCAGACTAATAGAATAGGGGATATAGCTAGTTCAGACTGTTTAATAGAATAGGGGATATAGCTAGTTCAGACTAATAGAATAGGGGATATAGCTAGTTCAGACTGTTTAATAGAATAGGGGATATAGCTAGTTCAGACTAATAGAATAGGGGATATAGCTAGTTCAGACTGTTTAATAGAATAGGGGATATAGCTAGTTCAGACTAATAGAATAGGGGATATAGCTAGTTCAGACTGTTTAATAGAATAGGGGATATAGCTCGTTCAGACTGTTAAACAGGGACGGTTGAGCTCTGAGGGCTTTGTCAAGACCAGTTTCCTAATAGCTGAAATAGCAGCAAGTAGCTAGCTTTAGCCTGTAGCCACAGATGACTGTTATCATCACAACTCCCTTTGGAGTGAGTCTGTAGTGTGTGTGTGTGTGTGTGTGTGTGTGAGAGTGTGTGTGTGTGTGTGTGTGTCAGGGCTTAGCAAGTGGGACTGATGATTGACTTGTCCGATCTATTTAGTGGAGACAAATATTTTCTAGAAGCCTGGTCCACTCTCGTGGATCATTCACACAAAAGAGATGTGTAGTATCCTAGGTCTATCTGATTATCTGTGGTACCAAAGCGTGTAGATGGAGCAAAATGTCACTTCTTGTGGCCTAAAACATTTGTCATTCAATATAAATGTTGATTGAGAATAGCATGGACTTTGACTTTCATAATGATTCCCATTTAAAGCTGCAGATTTAGGACATAAACACTATTCGAATAGTTTGGAAAATACTCTTCGTAACTTTAATTGCCTTAATGTTTTTATGATATTTCAATTAGTAGGATTGGGCTTTTGGTCATTTGGTTCGTAACGGCAAGCACATTTTGTTCTCGGCCTCACATGCACACATTTCTGTCTTATAAAGCATTGCTCAACTGTAAGGTTCGTTCAAATGTATTACTCCCTCTCTCTCAACTTAGGCCTCATGTTTTTGAATTTTTTTTTTACAAAAAAACTTTTCTGATAGCCTAGAACTCCATTAGATTCATTCATTGTTTGATCATAAAATAGCGCAGCAGCAGTAATCTAGCATGCATTAAACTGGAAGAGTCACATTCATATCAAATGGAGAGAGAACAGAACACATGGCCTTCTACAACAGTATGACACCGGAGTGTCCGCTTGAAAAATAGGCTTCGGTTATTGGCCCAGATCATCTGACATTAAAGGGGGGGGGAAAAATCATTTTCTGACCGGATATGTTGCGCTGCTTTGGCAATAAGACTCTTAGTTCTGTCTACATTGTTCTCTTGCTTTGTGTAAATAACATGTTTTTTTTTTATTTTTTGTTTTTTTTTATAGGAATATAAGCAATTTACTCAGAATGTCAACCATGCACTGCCTGATGTGACACCCTATTCTCTATACAGTGCACTACTTTCGACCGAGGCACATAGGGTTTACCCATAGGGCTCTGGTCAAAAGTAGTGCACTATGTAAGAAATAGGGTGCCATTTGGGCCTCAGCTAGGCTGTTTGGCTCGGCGTGAATAAGGCTAAAGAGGCCAAAATATGTGAAGGAAAATCAAGTACATTTACAGTAAGCCATGCTAAGCAGGGGATGGTTTACAGTAAGCCAAGCTAAGCAGGGGATGGTTTACAGTAAGCCAAGCTAAGCAGGGGATGGTTTACAGTAAGCCAAGCTAAGCAGGGGATGGTTTACAGTAAGCCAAGCTAAGCAAGGGATGGTTTACAGTAAGCCAAGCTAAGCAAGGGGATGGTTTACAGTAAGCCAAGCTAAGCAAGGGGATGGTTTACAGTAAGCCAAGCTAAGCAAGGGGATGGTTTACAGTAAGCCAAGCTAAGCAAGGGATGGTTTATGCCATAAGTACATTTACAGTAAGCCAAGCTAAGCAAGGGATGGTTTACAGTAAGCCAAGCTAAGCAAGGGGATGGTTTACAGTAAGCCAAGCTAAGCATGGGATGGTTTATGCCATAAGTACATTTACAGTAAGCCAAGCTAAGCAGGGGATGGTTTATGCCATAACTAGGCAATGAGGGATTCTCAAGGGTATTGTCCTGAGGGTTAGATAGATATGTTGGAGAGGTGAGAGGCTGTACGAGGTTATTAAAACACTGTTAAAGCGCAGGACGACCCAGTGTAGAGCTAGTGGAGTGGACACGTGTAGCGGAGGTTCTTCAGGGCCCGTATTTATCAAGCCTCTCAGAGTAGGAGTGCAATTAAGTTTTGTCACATGCACAAGTACAGTGAAATGCTTAACTTGCAAACGCTAACCAACAGTGCAAAATTCAATATCAAGATATTATAACTAATATATATTTTTTTACTAGAAATAAGAAATAAGACAGGACGCTATATACAGGGTCAGTACCAAATGTACAATGTGCAGGGATACTGGAGTAGTTGAGGTATATACACTACCGTTCAAAAGTTTGGGGTCACTTAGAAATGTCCTTGTTTTTGAAAGAAAATCAATTATTTTGTCCATTAAAATAACATCAAATTGATCAGAAATATAGTGTAGACATTGTTAATGTTGTAAATGGCTATTATAGCTGGAAACTGCAGATTTTTAATGGAATATCTACATAGGCGTACAGAGGCCCATTATCAGCAACCATCAGTCCTGTGTTCCAATGGCACGTTGTGTTTGCTAATCCAAGTTTATCATTTTAAAAGGCTAATTGATCATTAGAAAACCCTTTTGCAATTATGTTAGCACAGCTGAAAACTGTTGAGCTGATTAAAGAAGCAATAAAACTGGCCTTCTTGAGACTAGTTGAGTATCTGGAGCATCAGCAATTGTGGGTTCGATTACAGGATCAAAATGGCCAGAAACAAATAACTTTCTTCTAAAACTCATAGGTCTATTCTTGTTCTGAGAAATTAAGGCTATTCCATGCGACAAATTGACAAGAACCTGAAGATCTCGTACAACGCTGTGTACTACTCCCTTCACAGAACAGCGCAAACTGGCTCTAACCAGAATAGAAAGAGGAGTGGGAGGCCCCGGTGCACAACTAAGCAAGAGGACAAATACATTAGTGTCTAGTTTGAGAAACAGACGCCTCACAGGTCCTCAACTGGCAGCTTCATTAAATAGTACCTGCAAAACACCAGTCTCAACGTCAACAATGAAGAGGCGACTCAGGGATGCTGACCTTCTAGGCAGATAATTTGTTATTGGCCAGTCTGAGATATGGCTTTTTCTTTGCAACTAGAAGGTCAGCATCCCGGAGTCGCCTCTTCACTGTTAGGGGAGGGTTTGGCCGGCCAGGATGTCCTTGTCCCATCGAGCTGTAGCGACTCCTGTGGCGGGCCGGGCGCATGCACGCTAACACGGTCGCCAGGTGTACGGTGTTTCCTCCGACACAATGGAGCGGCTGGCTTCCGGGTTAAACGTGCATTATGTCAAGAAGCAGTGCGGCTTGGCGGGGTTGTGTTTCGGAGGACGCACGGCTCTCGACCTTCGCCTCTCCAGAGTCCGTACGGGTGTTGCAGCGATGGGACAAGACTAACTACCAATTGGATATGATGAAATTAGGGAGTAAAGGAGGTAAAAATATATATATATATTAATAATAATAACAAAATTAAAGAAAATGGATTCCACCTTTTTATTTACCTTTTGCCTGTTTGATGGCTCTTCGGAGGTCCTGGTGGGACTTACGCGTTTGTGTCCTCAGCCGCAGCCTGTGATCCCTCTGTCCTTTAGTTTAGCAGACCTTGGTGTTAATCCAGGGCTTTTGATTGGGGATGCAGCAAACCTTAACGTTGGGACGATGTCGGCGATGCATTCTCTAATGAAGTCGGTGACTGAGGTGGGTAGCTCGGTATGCTTGCTTATGGGCTGATTAACAGCGGTCCTTGGCTATCACCCCTAGTGGCAAAGCAGACATGTTGATAGAAGTTGGCCATCACGCGTCTTAGTGATGCGGAATTAAAAATCACAGGCAAAAAGAAAAACCGTTTCCGGGTGCATGGTTTCCTGCTTGTTTATAGCCTCGTACAGTTCGTTAAGTGCCAGATTGTTGTTGTTGTTCTCCTGAGGTGGAATATACACAGCAGTCACGATAACAGATTAACTATCTCGGGAGGTAGAGAGGGTCGGCATTTGACCACCAGGTATTCCAAGAAGGGTGAAAAATAGGTTGAGAATTCCGCTGCACTAGAGACAGAACACCATTGGCTGTTGATGAAGAGGCATACCCCTCCCCCTCTGGATGTTCCTGAATCCGATGTCCTGTCTGCCCAGTTAATGGGAAGGTAATTAATCAACGGAATATTGCAGTTACAAGAGTCCCGTTGATAGCAAATCCGCATTCAGAGGTAATCCATCTTATTATCAAGTGATTAGCCAATAGAATAGAGGGGAGTGGCGGCCAGTTTTCCCTTTGCCTTAGTCTCACCAGGATGCCCACTCTCCTGCATCTTTTTTTGCCTGCATTTTCTCTTGGGTAGCCCCGTAGATTGGGTCGGAGGTACACAAAGAGCCCAGGGCAGATCAGTTGAAGTCGGAATTGAGGTTAGCAACTGCCGATCTGATGTTCAAAAGTTGTCGTCGATCACCAGAAATTATAGCGGATACATTTTGTGCAAAGAAAAGTTGGGTCGGAGCACGCAAGACGGCAGCCATACAGTATGGTGCCATGTGATTTAGGGTCAGTTTTGCCTTTTAGATCAGAATGAATAACATTACGTGGACAGGGGGGGGGGCTGATCCTAGATCATCACTCCTAATCAGAGACACTTGAAACATACAGGCTTCTGAACTACGCTCCTGTGATGAGTGACCTTGCCCTAAAAAGAGACACGGACGGCCCATGCTAGCACCCAGAGCTAATGCTTTGCATTTAGTTCAGAGGAAACACTGTCAGGCACATACCAAATGGCCATTCCTTTATGTTTTTATAAAGACGGACTTCAGGTCAAGTCCCAGTGCTCTTAAAGTAATTAAATTCATCTTCTTCATTCCTAAGACTTAGAGCTCCTGAAGAGACTGGATATGTCTCTTTAAGGCTGATTATACTGTAGCATTGTTTTTCAATGTCACAGGCATAACACATTCTCCAATGTCAATGAGACAGGCCTTGCTACAAAAACAGATCATTTAGCTGGATGTATTAATGCATGTATTGCCAAGACAACAGGAGATATTAAAAGTGAGAGTGTACGTGCATGGTGTATTGTGTGTGTCTGCTTCTGTAGGCCTTCTCTCTGCGTGCGCGTACTCTGCTTTGTCTGTGTGTACTCTGTGCGAGCAGCTAAATGTGAAGTGGGAGAAGTTGAGGATGGGGACAGTATTAACCCGAGTGTTCTGTTGACAAGAGAGGCAGAGAGATACATCCTAATGCACTGTGGCACCACAGCAGACAGACTTCCTTAATTGTCTGCACTTCATTTCCTTCCAACCCAGCTCAGAACAGGCTTGTGTCCCAAATGGCACCCTATTCCCTATGAAGTGCACTACTTATGACCAGAACCCTATAGTTAGTGCACTATATAGGAAATAGGGTTATATTTGAGAGACAGGCCAGAGTAGAGGGACTACAAAACGTGGAGAGAAGAGGGGCCATGAATGACATCTAAAGCATTTACAATATATTCTTAAAGGAAATATAATATAATGTACAGTACCAGTCAAAAGTTTGGACACACCTACTCATTCAAGGGTTTTTCTTTATTTTTTAGATTGTAGAATAATAGTGAATACATCAAAACTATGAAATAACACATAACCAAAAAAAGTGTTAAACAAATCAAAATATATTTTATATTTGAGATTCTTCAAATAGCCACCCTTTGCCTTGATGACAGCTTTGCACACTCTTGGCATTCTCTCAACCAGCTTCATGAGGTGGTCACCTGGAATGCATTTCAATTAACAGGTGTGCCTTGTTAAAAGTTCATTTGTGGAATTTATTTCCTTCTTAATGCATTTGAGCCAATCAGTTGTGTTGTAACAAGGTAGAGGTGGTATACAGAAGATAGCCCTATTTGGTAAAATACCAAGTCCATATTATGGCAAGAACAGCTCAAATAAGCAAAGAGAAACGACAGTCCATCCTTACATCCAAATTTGAGATTTTTGGTTCAAACTGCTGTGTCTTTGTGAGAAGCAGAGTAGGTGAACAAATGTTCTCCGCATGTGTGGTTCCCACAGTGAAGCATGGAGGAGGAGGTGTGATAGTGGGGGGGTTGCTTTGCTGATTTATTTAGAATTCAAGGCACACTTAACCAGCATGGCTACCAGCATGGCTACCAGCATGGCTACCACACAGGGCTGCACGATATATCGTTTCAGCATCGACATTGCGATGTATGCATCCGCAATAGTCACATCGCAGAACGTGCGATTTAGTAAGGTAAACATATCAGTCTACAATATATATTTTTAAATGTTAAACTAGCATTATATCTTTCTGATATAACATAATTTACTCCGAGTTATGGGTTATTGGATACACAGTTTATTATTATTATTATTATTATTATTATAAACACGGAGTTCGTTGCTGCACGTGGTTGACATGCAGGCTCTGCTTGTTGCCACAACACGAGGCAACACGACCAATTTGTTAGATCATTTAAGGCGGCACCACAAATCTCTGTATGACGAATGCAAAGCATCTCAATGCCCTCCAAAGCATCTCAATGCCCTCCAAAGCATCTCAATGCCCTCCAAAGCATCTCAATGCCCTCCAAAGCACAAATCTATTTCGGATGCCTTTGCCAGTATTACACCATACGAGAAAGGTTCCAAACGGCAGAGACAAAATCATAGATTCAATAACATTTCACGTCGCCAAATACATGGTACCAATTAACACGGTTACCAAAGAGGGTTTTAAAAAACATGATCCGGTCGCTTGACAAGCGGTATGTAATGCCATCACGCAACTATTTTTCTCAAGTTGCCATCCCAGAGTTGTACGAGAAATGCAAGGCACAAGTTCAAATGGAGCTGTCACAAGTGGAATATTATACAGCAACAACAGACTTGTGGTCCAGCCGGACAACGGAGCCCTATATAAGTCTGACCATACCCTTTATTAATGAGGACTTCCACCTGAAAAGTCGCTGTTTGCAAACTGCATTTTCCCCAGAGGATCATACAGACATCCTGTATTTTTTCATATCGCAATATATATATATATATATATATATATATATATATATATATATATATATATATATATATATATATATATATAGCCGAAAAACAAAATATCGCAATGTCAGTTATTTCCAATATCGTGCAACCCCTACTACCACAGCATTCTGCAGCGATACGCCATCCCATCTGGTTTGCGCTTAGTGGGACTATCATTTGTTTTTCAACAGCACAATGACCCAAAACACACCTCCAGGCTGTGTAAGGGCTATTTGACCAAGAAGGAGAGTGATGGAGTGCTGCATCAGATGACCTGGCCTCCACAATAACCCAAGCTCAACCCAACTGAGATGGTTTGGGATGAGTTGGACCGCAGAGTGAAGGAAAAGCAGCCAACAAGTGCTCAGCATATGTGGGAACTCCTTCAAGACTGTTGGAAAAGCATTCCTCATGAAGCTGGTTGAGAGAACGCCAAGGGTGTGCAAAGCTGTCGTCAAGGCAACGGGTGGCTACATTGAAGAATAGAAAATAGAATATATAATTTGTTTAACACTTTTTTGGTTACTACATGATTCCATATGTGTTATTTCATAGTTTTGATGTCTTCACAATTATTCTACAATGTAGAAAATAGTAAAAATAAAGAAAAACCCTTGAATGAGTAGGTGACAAAACTTTTGACTAGTACTGTACGTACAGTTGAAGTCGGAAGTTTACATACACCTTAGCCAAATACATTTTTCACAATTCCTGACATTTAATCCTAGTAAAAAGTCCCTGTCTTAGGTCAGTTAGGATCACCACTTTATTTTAAGAATGTGAAATGTCAGGATAATAGCAGAGAGAACAATTTATTTCAGCTTTTATTTATTTCATCACATTCCCAGTGGGTCAGAAGTTTACATGCAATCAATTAGTATTCGGTAGCACTGCCTTTAAATTGTTTAACATGGGTGAAATGTTTTGGGTAGCCTTCCACAAGCTTCCCACAATAAGTTGGCTGAATTTTGGCCCATTCCTCCTGACAGAGCTGGTGTAACTGAGTCAGGTTTTCAGGCCTCCTTGCTCGCACACACTTTTTCAATTCTGCCCACATATTTTCTATAGGATTGAGGTCAGGGCTTTGTGATGGCCACCCCAATACCTTGACTTTGTTGTCCTTAAGCCATTTTGCTACAACTTTGGAAGTATGCTTGGGCTCATTGTCCATTTGGAAGACCCATTTGCGAACAAGCTTTAACTTCCGGACTGGTGTCTTGAGATGTTGCTTCAATATAACCACCTAATTTTCCTTCCTCATGATGCCATCTATTTTGTGAAGTGCACCAGTCCCTCCTGTAGCAAAGCACCCCCACAGCATGACGTTGCCACCCCCGTGCTTCACGGTTGGGATGGTGTTCTTCAGCTTGCACGCATCTCCCTTTTTCCTCCAAACATAATGATGGTCATTATAGCCAAACAGTTCTATTTTAGTATCAACAGACCAGAAGGCATTTCTCCAAAGTGTAATCTTTGTCCCCATGTGCAGCTGCAAACCGTAGTCTGGCTTTTTTTATGGCGGTTTTGGAGCAGTGGCTTCTTCCTTGCTGAGCGGCCTTTGAGGTTATATCGATATAAGACTTGTTTTACTGTGGATATAGATGCTTTTGTACCTGTTTCCTCCAGCATCTTCACAAGGTCCTTTGCTGTTGTTCTGGGATTGATTTGCACTTTTCGCACCAAAGTACGTTCATCTCTAGGAGACAGAACGCGTCTCCTTCCTGAGCGAAAACAAGTTTTAATGACTCCATCCTAAGTGTATGTAAACTTCCGACTTCAAATGTATGTATGTATTTATTTATTATGGATCCCCATTAGTTCCTGCCAAGGCAGCAGCTACTCTTCCTGGGGTTTATTATGGATCCCCATTAGTTCCTGCCAAGGCAGCAGCTACTCTTCCTGGGGTCCGGCAAAATTAAGGCAGTTACACTTTTAAAAAAACATTACAATACATTCACAACATATTAAGTGAGTGCCCTCAGAACCCCACTCTACAACACAAATCCATGTTATCATGTGTGTGCCTGCGCCTATGTTTGTGTTGCTTCACAGGCTCTTCCATAAGGTGTTTTTAAAAAATCTAATTGCAAGAGTTACTTGATGTGGAACAGAGCTCCATGTAGTCATGGCTCTATGTATTACTTTGCACCTCCCATAGTCTGTTCTGGACTTGGGGACTGTGAAGAGACCTCTGGTGGCATGTATTGTGGGGTATGCATGGGTGTCCGAGCTGTGTGCTAGTCGTTTAAACCATGTCAATACCTCTCACAAATACAAGTAGTGATAAAGTCAATCTCTCCTCCACTTTGAGCCAGGAGAGATTGATATGCATATTATTAATGTTAGCTCTCTTTGTACATCCAAGGGCCAGCCGTGCTGCCCTGTTCTGAGCCAATTGCAATTTTCCTAAATCCCTCTGTGGCACCTGACCACACGACTGAACAGTTGTCCAGGTGCCACAAAACTAGGGCCTGTAGGACCTGCCTTGTTGATAGTGCTGTTAAGAAGGCAGAGCAGCGCTTTATTATGGACAGACTTCTCCCCATCCTAGCTACTGTTGTATCAATATGTTTTGACCATGACAGTTTACAATCCAGGGTTACTCCAAGCAGTTTAGTCACCTCAACTTGCTAAATTTCCATATTATTCATTACAAGATATAGTTGAGGTTTAGGGTTTAGTGAATGATTTGTCCCAAATACAATGCTTTTAGTTTTTTTTTTAATATTTAGGACTAACTTATTGCTTGCCACCCATTCTGAAACTAACTGCAGCTCTTTGTTAAGTGTTGCAGTCATTTCAGTCGCTGTGGTAGCTGACGTGTACAGTGTTGAGTCATCCACATACATAGACACACTGGCTTTACTCAAAGCCAGTGGCATGTCGTTAGTAAAGACTGAAAAAAAGTAAAGGTCCTAGACAGCTGCCCTGGGGAATTCCTGATTCTACCTGGATTATGTTGGAGAGGCTTCCATTAAAGAACACCCTCCAGAGTGCTCAGGACCTCAGACTGGGGCAAAGGTTCACTTTCCAACAGGACAACGACCCTCAGCACACAGCAAAGACAACACAGGAGTGGCTTCAGGACAAGTCTCTGAATGTCCTTGAGTGGCCCAGCCAGAGCCCGGACTTGAGCCCGATCGAACATCTCTGGAGAGACCTGAAAATAGCTGTGCAGCGATGCTCCCCATCCAAACTGACAGAGCTTGAGAGGATCTGCAGAGAAGAATGGGAGAAACTCCCCAAATACAGGTGTGCCAAGCTTGTAGCGTCATACCCAAGAAGACTTGATGCTGTAATCGCTGCCAAATGTGCTTCAACAAAGTACTGAGTGAAGGGTCTGAATACTTATGTAAATGTGATATTACCGTGTTTTATTTTTTGTGTTTTTTGAATTAGCAAACATTTCTAAAATCTTGGTTTTGCTTTGTCATTATGGGGTATTGTGTGCAGATTGATGAGGGGATTATTATTATTTTTTAAATCAATTTTAGAATAAGGCTGTAACGTAACAAAATGTGGAAAAAGTCAAGGCGTATGAATACTTTCTCAAGGCACTGTGTGTATGCATGCATGTAGTGTACTATACTGTCCTACTATTGACCATTCGGGACCACCACTGTCACCAGTGGCTTGTCTAAGCATTCACACTGCGCCAAACAACTAAATACTAAATTCACTAACTTATCCAGTTGAATTAGCTACATGGCCTAGTCACTAGCTAATATTCTGATTTAGTAACTCTGGCTTCTAAGCCTCTGTTATGATTTCCATGTTAAACAGCTTAGACCCACTAATCTGGACATAGGGCCTTCAAGTGGCTAATCCACCGTAACACAGAAACATTAATCCCATATTTAAACTACTCAGTTTTAACTCAAGTATGCTTCCCTTCCTGGAAAGGTCTGGGAGTTTCCAAGGTGAGTCAGACCAGTAATAAATCATATTTGAAGATCTTCCTGTGGAATGAAGGTTTATACTGGGTTTACACTGGAGTGAGGTGAGATCAAAGATCAGAACATTATCAGTGTCTATCTGAATGGGAGTCCAGAGTATCACAGCCAGTCCTGATTCACTCCCTATCCCTCCCCCTTGGCCTTAACCCTTACATGTTGTCAGATCTGCCCTGGCAGCTAGTATGTGAGAGGGGGAGTCTGGGTAACCACGCCTGTCTGAATGGAGAGTCCAGAGTATCTGTGAGGTGGTCAATGGAGCCCTGGTGTGAACAAGGTGTATTACCCACTGAGATGGCCTGCAGCGGGGGTGGAGGAAGAGAGGTGTGTGTGTGTGTGTGTGTGTGTGTGTGGACTCACCCTGGCGCTCTGGCCTGCGATAAGCTGGTCATCTTCTGTCTGCACGCTGGTCCTGCTGCGAACATCAAAGTCCTCCGTCTCAAAGTCAGAGTCATCCAGCTCTTCAGGAGTCTACAGGGGAGGAGGAGAGAGGGAGGAGGGAAGAGATGAGAGGAGAGAGGGAGGAGATGAGAGGAGAGAGGGAGGAGGGAGGGAGGAGGGAGGAGATGAGAGGAGAGAGGGAGGAGAGGAGAGAGGGAGGAGATGAGAGGAAAGAGGGGGGAGGTGGAATGAGGAGGGAAAAGGGGAGGAAAAAAGGAAAACCAAATGAGTTAGAGAGCTGTTCGAGCAGCATGATGTATGTGCTGCCAGCTCCAGCAGCCACAGAGAGATGTCTTCTTCCCCCTCCTCACCAGCAGCCTGCCATGGGAAATTGCAAACACTAAATGAATTAGTAAATGAAGTGCAATGTCCTGTCTGTGCATTTTGAGAGGGAAAATGAAGCTAAGAGCTAGGATGAAACATGTCGGGAGTAAAATGCTTCAATCAGACCATCACCTGGCCCTGGCA
The DNA here is from genome assembly GCA_031479575.1 of Coregonus ussuriensis. Taxonomy (NCBI): domain Eukaryota; kingdom Metazoa; phylum Chordata; class Actinopteri; order Salmoniformes; family Salmonidae; genus Coregonus; species Coregonus ussuriensis. Next base: position 43,254,733 of record CM062475.1, on the reverse strand, counting down.
TCACTAGAGGAGGGGGAGGAGGAGAGAGGTAGAGGTTTCTAGTGAAGAACACTGCAGACAACCACCAGTATGGTGGTATCCTGTCTGTGTGGCTCAGTTGGTAAGAGGGTGGCACTATCAAGGTCAAGGGTTCAATTCCCTCAGAGATCACATTAAACATACTAAAAGTGTCTTCACTCAGTGTGGTGTGAGGCCAAATCACACGGCGAAAACATCGGTGCGCAAGAGAGCGTCAATTCACATACACTGCGTAGCATTATGCCAATTTAATTGTCATGAAAATCCATAATAAAACGGTTGTATTTGTTGTGTTCGCTATGTAGCCCTTGTTAATTTAGTGTTGTGTGTTCCTTGAGAATATTCCTTGCGAATATCACGTCGTCTCACCTCGACCCACCATCCCACTCACTTATGTCCTACGGGAGCCACCGTACCTGCGCTTAACAGTTACGTTAGCTCACGAATGTGAGGAGAGTTGTAGCTAGAACACCCAAGGAGTTAATAAAGAACTTGGCTGTCTACATAATAGTATTCTCTCTTGAAATCTGAGTTCTTTGAGTTTCCCGGCCGTAGCCTCCCTAGGGCTATATGCCTATGATCCAAATCAACACAGGTAGGCTGCAACTGTTTTCAAATACGTAGCCTATTGGACTGATAAACCTTAACTTCCAGTCCAATACATTTTAAACTACATCTTAGTATACTTAGCATAAGGAAGATCGTAATTCCTCTATTTACTCTTCTACAAATGGCCCACACAATTAATCTGTTTATTTTACCAGCGTTGCTCCGCGTAGACGTGAGAAAAACAGACTTGCTCTCTAATTCGACATGCTATGACACTGTTGACGCCCACGTCCAGTCTTTTCTCTCATTCACTCCTGTGCATTCTAATTCCAGCGTGTACACACATGTTCACGAGCGTAAAAAATCATGTAACAGACCTATATCCCTTTCTGAATGCCAAGCATGTAACATACCTCTATCCCTTACTGAATACCAAGCATGTAACAGACCTATATCGCTTCCTGTATTAGTATGGCTGACAACATGAAGTTAGCAAGGCCTCGCTTGAAGGGAAAACTGACAGACAAGAAAATCCATTTGGTGGTTGTGATATGAGAGAAAGAGAGGAGAGAGAGGGAGTGAGATAAGGGTGCATTATCACTCGTGTGCTGCAACTCACTTCATGCTTATCCAACTGACTACACCCATCCCTTATCTGTCTCTATATCTTCCGTTGGTAACGATTCAGATCACAAAGTAAAAACCTATCACAAGGTATCACCTCCACCCACCATCCCACTCACCATGGAATATCAAGGTCTCACCTCCACCCACCATCCCACTCACCATGGAATATCAAGGTCTCACCTCCACCCACCATGGAATATCAAGGTCTCACCTCGACCCACTATCCCACTCACCATGGAATATCAAAGTCTCACCTCGACCCACCATGGAATATTAAAGTCTCACCTCGACCCACCATCCCACTCACCATGGAATATCAAAGTCTCACCTCGACCCACCATCCCACTCACCATGGAATATCAAAGTCTCACCTCGACCCACCATCCCACTCACCATGGAATATCAAAGTCTCACCTCGACCCACCATCCCACTCACCATGGAATATCAAGGTCTCACCTCGACCCACCATCCCACTCACCATGGAATATCAAGGTCTCACCTCCACCCACCATCCCACTCACCATGGAATATCAAGGTCTCACCTCCACCCACCATGGAATATCAAGGTCTCACCTCCACCCACCATCCCACTCACCATGGAATATCAAGGTCTCACCTCCACCCACCATGGAATATCAAGGTCTCACCTCCACCCACCATGGAATATCAAGGTCTCACCTCGACCCACTATCCCACTCACCATGGAATATCAAAGTCTCACCTCGACCCACTATCCCACTCACCATGGAATATCAAAGTCTCACCTCGACCCACCATCCCACTCACCATGGAATATCAAAGTCTCACCTCGACCCACCATCCCACTCACCATGGAATATCAAGGTCTCACCTCCACTCACCATGGAATATCAAGGTCTCACCTCGACCCACTATCCCACTCACCATGGAATATCAAAGTCTCACCTCGACCCACCATCCCACTCACCATGGAATATTAAAGTCTCACCTCGACCCACCATCCCACTCACCATGGAATATCAAAGTCTCACCTCGACCCACCATCCCACTCACCATGGAATATCAAAGTCTCACCTCGACCCACCATCCCACTCACCATGGAATATCAAAGTCTCACCTCGACCCACCATCCCACTCACCATGGAATATCAAGGTCTCACCTCGACCCACCATCCCACTCACCATGGAATATCAAGGTCTCACCTCCACCCACCATCCCACTCACCGTGGAATATCAAGGTCTCACCTCCACCCACCATGGAATATCAAGGTCTCACCTCCACCCACCATCCCACTCACCATGGAATATCAAGGTCTCACCTCCACCCACCATGGAATATCAAGGTCTCACCTCCACCCACCATGGAATATCAAGGTCTCACCTCGACCCACTATCCCACTCACCATGGAATATCAAAGTCTCACCTCGACCCACTATCCCACTCACCATGGAATATCAAAGTCTCACCTCGACCCACCATCCCACTCACCATGGAATATCAAAGTCTCACCTCGACCCACCATCCCACTCACCATGGAATATCAAAGTCTCACCTCGACCCACCATCCCACTCACCGTGGAATATCAAGGTCTCACCTCCACCCACCATCCCACTCACCATGGAATATCAAGGTCTCACCTCCACCCACCATGGAATATCAAGGTCTCACCTCCACCCACCATCCCACTCACCATGGAATATATAGAGATGCTTGTGTGTCCATCTATCTGTGATACCAACCCTCTCTGTCCATCCACTGGATGTAGGAGTGCTCCCACACACAGCCGTGATAGGAATAGCCTAGTTGATTAACCCGTCTAAACATCATCTTCTAAGTGTTTAGATTGACTTCCCTCCTCCACACACAGACAGGTAGCCAGACTAGACACCCACGTTGATTGACAGTGAAGGTCAACCAATGAGAACCTTCATCTCATTTTGACAGTTGAATCCACCTCCTGACAGTGGACCAGTAGATGACATACAAGGAGATGTGAGATTCTATCTTTACCCTGCGCCTGCTTACAGAACCGGCCTCGGGCTGCAGAGAGAGTAGCTATTGTACATGTCCAGTTAACCCTGACTGCTCCTCTCTCTCTCCTTCTGCCTACTGTAACTGCTCTGTCTGAGCCTGTCAGTCCGTGGAATGTCCCTCTTCCTCCCTCTCTAATGCCTCTTCCTCCCTCTCTAATCCCTCTTGCTCCCTCTCTACCAGTCCAGTGACGTCTTGGACCCAATGGGCGGTCAGGAGGGGGCATGTCGTCCTGTCAAGACACCCCAGGGAGGGGACATCGGACACGGGCTGTAACCAACACAGGCTGGAGCTGCCTGGGAGTAGCTCCACTTCCAGAGGTTAAAGACTGTCCATCTTTAAATAGCCCCAGACCCACACAACTGTCTGTTCCCATTGAGGTGTAAACCCACTGCCTGGGAGGGCTGCCTGGGCACGTAATGCCCTCTGGACCTGCCGTTTCAGAGAGTGATAGAGAGTTCAGTTTGTCTGACTTACAGTCTCATGTTCTGTGGGTCTGTGTGAGTCAGACATGGCATGTATATATTTACTGTAACAGTGGATGGTTGGGGAGTAGCAGAGTGGAGTGGTTGGGGAGTAGCAGAGTGGAGTGGTTGGGGAGTAGCAGAGTGGTGTGGTTGGGGAGTAGCAGAGTGGTGTGGTTGGGGAGTAGCAGAGTGGAGTGGTTGGGGAGTAGCAGAGTGGTGTGGTTGGGGAGTAGCAGAGGGGTTGTGGTTGTGGAGTAGCAGAGTGGAGTGGTTGGGGAGTAGCAGAGTGGTGTGGTTGGGGAGTAGCAGAGTGGAGTGGTTGGGGAGTAGCAGAGTGGAGTGGTTGGGGAGTAGCAGAGTGGTGTGGTTGGGGAGTAGCAGAGTGGAGTGGTTGGGGAGTAGCAGAGTGGTGTGGTTGGGGAGTAGCAGAGTGGAGTGGTTGGGGAGTAGCAGAGTGGAGTGGTTGGGGAGTAGCAGAGTGGAGTGGTTGGGGAGTAGCAGAGTGGAGTGGTTGGGGAGTAGCAGAGTGGTGTGGTTGGGGAGTAGCAGAGTGGTGTGGTTGGGGAGTAGCAGAGTGGTGTAGCAGAGTGGTGTGGTTGGGGAGTAGCAGAGTGGTGTGGTTGGGGAGTAGCAGAGTGGTGTAGCAGAGTGGTGTGGTTGGGGAGTAGCAGAGTGGTGTGGTTGGGGAGTAGCAGAGTGGAGTGGTTGGGGAGTAGCAGAGTGGTGTGGTTGGGGAGTAGCAGAGTGGTGTAGCAGAGTGGTGTGGTTGGGGAGTAGCAGAGTGGTGTGGTTGGGGAGTAGCAGAGTGGTGTGATTGGGGAGTAGCAGAGTGGTGTGGTTGGGGAGTAGCAGAGTGGTGTGGTTGGGGAGTAGCAGAGTGGAGTGGTTGGGGAGTAGCAGAGTGGTGTGGTTGGGGAGTAGCAGAGTGGTGTGGTTGGGGAGTAGCAGAGTGGAGTGGTTGGGGAGTAGCAGAGTGGTGTAGCAGAGTGGTGTGGTTGGGGAGTAGCAGAGTGGTGTAGCAGAGTGGTGTGGTTGAGGAGTAGCAGAGTGGTGTGGTTGGGGAGTAGCAGAGTGGAGTGGTTGGGGAGTAGCAGAGTGGTGTGGTTGGGGAGTAGCAGAGTGGTGTGGTTGGGGAGTAGCAGAGTGGTGTGGTTGGGGCGTAGCAGAGTGGTGTGGTTGGGGAGTAGCAGAGGGGTTGTGGTTGGGGAGTAGCAGAGTGGAGTGGTTGGGGAGTAGCAGAGTGGTGTGGTTGGGGAGTAGCAGAGTGGAGTGGTTGGGGAGTAGCAGAGTGGAGTGGTTGGGGAGTAGCAGAGTGGAGTGGTTGGGGAGTAGCAGAGTGGAGTGGTTGGGGAGTAGCAGAGTGGTGTGGTTGGGGAGTAGCAGAGTGGTGTGGTTGTGGAGTAGCAGAGTGGTGTGGTTGGGGAGTAGCAGAGTGGAGTGGTTGGGGAGTAGCAGAGTGGTGTAGCAGAGTGGTGTGGTTGGGGAGTAGCAGAGTGGTGTAGCAGAGTGGTGTGGTTGGGGAGTAGCAGAGTGGTGTGGTTGTGGAGTAGCATAGTGGAGTAGCAGAGTGGTGTGGTTGTGGAGTAGCAGTGTGGTGTGTAGCAGAGTGGTGTGGTTGTAGAGTAGCAGAGTGGTGTGGTTGTGGTGTAGCAGAGTGGTGTAGCATAGTGGTGTGGTTGTGGAGTAGCATAGTGGTGTGGTTGTGGAGTAGCATAGTGGAGTAGCAGAGTGGTGTGGTTGTGGAGTAGCATAGTGGAGTAGCAGAGTGGTGTGGTTGTGGAGTAGCAGAGTGGTGTGGTTGTGGAGTAGCATAGTGGTGTAGCAGAGTGGTGTGGTTGTGGAGTAGCAGAGTGGTGTGGTTGTGGAGTAGCATAGTGGTGTAGCAGAGTGGTGTGGTTGTGGAGTAGCATAGTGGTGTAGCAGAGTGGTGTGGTTGTGGAGTAGCAGAGTGGTGTGGTTGTGGAGTAGCATAGTGGTGTAGCAGAGTGGTGTGGTTGGGGAGTAGCAGAGTGGTGTAGCAGAGTGGTGTGGTTGTGGAGTAGCATAGTGGTGTAGCAGAATGGTGTGGTTGTGGAGTAGCAGAGTGGAGTGGTTGGGGAGTAGCAGAGTGGTGTGGTTGGGGAGTAGCAGAGTGGAGTGGTTGGGGAGTAGCAGAGTGGTGTGGTTGGGGAGTAGCAGAGTGGAGTGGTTGGGGAGTAGCAGAGTGGAGTGGTTGGGGAGTAGCAGAGTGGAGTGGTTGGGGAGTAGCAGAGTGGTGTGGTTGGGGAGTAGCAGAGTGGTGTGGTTGGGGAGTAGCAGAGTGGTGTGGTTGTGGAGTAGCAGAGTGGTGTGGTTGGGGAGTAGCAGAGTGGAGTGGTTGGGGAGTAGCAGAGTGGTGTAGCAGAGTGGTGTGGTTGGGGAGTAGCAGAGTGGTGTAGCAGAGTGGTGTGGTTGGGGAGTAGCAGAGTGGTGTGGTTGGGGAGTAGCAGAGTGGTGTGGTTGGGGAGTAGCAGAGTGGTGTGGTTGGGGAGTAGCAGAGTGGTGTGGTTGGGGAGTAGCAGAGTGGAGTGGTTGGGGAGTAGCAGAGTGGTGTAGCAGAGTGGTGTGGTTGGGGAGTAGTAGAGTGGTGTAGCAGAGTGGTGTGGTTGAGGAGTAGCAGAGTGGTGTGGTTGGGGAGTAGCAGAGTGGAGTGGTTGGGGAGTAGCAGAGTGGTGTGGTTGGGGAGTAGCAGAGTGGTGTGGTTGGGGAGTAGCAGAGTGGTGTGGTTGGGGCGTAGCAGAGTGGTGTGGTTGGGGAGTAGCAGAGGGGTTGTGGTTGGGGAGTAGCAGAGTGGTGTGGTTGTGGAGTAGCAGAGTGGTGTGGTTGTGGAGTAGCAGAGTGGTGTGGTTGTGGAGTAGCAGAGTGGTGTGGTTGTGGAGTAGCATAGTGGTGTAGCAGAGTGGTGTGGTTGTGGAGTAGCAGAGTGGTGTGGTTGGGGAGTAGCATAGTGGTGTAGCAGAGTGGTGTGGTTGTGGAGTAGCATAGTGGTGTAGCAGAGTGGTGTGGTTGTGGAGTAGCATAGTGGTGTAGCAGAGTGGTGTGGTTGTGGAGTAGCATAGTGGTGTAGCAGAGTGGTGTGGTTGTGGAGTAGCATAGTGGTGTAGCAGAGTGGTGTGGTTGTGGAGTAGCAGAGTGGTGTGGTGCAGAATTTTGAAGTTTTAAAGAACATTTCCTGCAATTCCATGCATTTTGTCATGGCTAACGCTGTGTTCTTTTGCTCAAACATAACAGCATCAATATCGCTAAATTCATTGTTTTTAAGGAATGTACAATTCTCCCTGACTGTCAAGCATTTACTATAAAACAAATATATAGAGTGGTGTGGTTGTGGAGTAGCAGAGTGGTGTGGTTGTGGAGTAGCAGAGTGGTGTGGTTGTGGAGT
>CM062475.1:43172658-43242658 GCA_031479575.1 Coregonus ussuriensis | reverse complement strand
AGTGCTCCTAATCTCAGCTTGTTACCTGTATAAAAGACACCTGTCCACAGAAGCAATCAATCAATCAGATTCCAAACTCTCCACCATGGCCAAGACCAAAGAGCTCTCCAAGGACGTCAGGGACAAGATTGTAGACCTACACAAGGCTGGAATGGGCTACAAGACCATTGTAACTCACTGTAATTGAATGTTCATTTCTCTACCATAAGCCATTTAAGTGAAGGAGAGACTGAAATAGTGCAGACAGAGTAGAGTCCACTGTGTACTCACCCTGATCATGAGCACGGCCTTGCGGATGTCACGGACTCCGTCGTAGATCAGACGGGAGGCATCGATGAACTCGTTCTCATCAACGGGGAGGGTGGGGTTTGCACTCAGAGCCTCTACCGCTGCCTCCACCTGCTCTGTGAACCTAGGCATGACTGGAGGAGGTGGGAGAACCAAGGGGTGGGATGTCAAATGTGTAATGCTGTATCTATTGTACACAGTAAATAAGCGTGAAAACAGCAGAAAACCCCATGCTACAGAATGACAGGTCTGACTCCGTGTAGTCCGAAACCATACTGTAGCTAACATGCAACCCAGCCCGTCACTAACAACAGGCTCCCCAGCCCCTAGCCAACAGGCTCCCCAGCCCCTAGCCAACAGGCTCCCCAGCCCCTAGCCAACAGGCTCCCCAGCCCCTAGCCAACAGGCTCCCCAGCCCCTAGCCAACAGGCTCCCCAGCCCCTAGCCAACAGGCTCCCCAGCCCCTAGCCAACAGGATCCCCAGCCCCTAGCCAACAGGCTCCCCAGCCCCTAGCCAACAGGCTCCCCAGCCCCTAGCCAACAGGCTCCCCAGCCCCTAGCCAACAGGCTCCCCAGCCCCTAGCCAACAGGCTCCCCAGCCCCTAGCCAACAGGCTCCCCAGCCCCTAGCCAACAGGCTCCCCAGCCCCTAGCCAACAGGCTCCCCAGCCCCTAGCCAAACAGGCTCCCCAGCCCCTAGCTAAGATGCTACCCAGCCCCCCTAGCCAACAGGCTCCCCAGCCCCTAGCTAAGATGATACCAGCCCCTAGCCAACAGGCTACCCAGCCCCTAGCCAACAGGCTCCCCAGCCCCTAGCTAAGATGATACCCACCCCCTAGCCAACAGGCTCCCCAGCCCCTAGCCAACAGGCTCCCCAGCCCCTAGCTAAGATGCTACCCAGCCCCTAGCCAACAGGCTCCCCAGCCCCTAGCTAAGATGATACCCAGCCCCTAGCCAACAGGCTACCCAGCCCCTAGCCAACAGGCTACCCAGCCCATAGCTAAGATGCTCCCCGCCCCTAGCTAAGAGGCTCTCCAGCCCCTAGCTAAGATGCTCCCCGGCCCCTAGCTAAGATGCTCCCCGGCCCCAAGCTAAGATGCTCCCCGGCCCCTAGCTAAGATGCTCCCCGGCCCCTAGCTAAGATGCTCCCCGGCCCCTAGCTAAGATGCTCCCCGGCCCCTAGCTAAGATGCTCCCTGGCCCCTAGCTAAGATGCTCCCCGGCCCCTAGCTAAGATGCTCCCAGGCCCCAAGCTAAGATGCTAACCAGCCCATAGCTCCATAGCCAAGTGATCATAAAGACCAAAAGCAGGCTCAGACAGCTGAGCTGAGACGAATACCCATCGTCTCCAGCTCAGTGTGTGGGTGTGAGCAGCAGCACCAACATAGAACATGACCGAATCCACAATATGGAGTCCACTCTTGTTTTTGTTGTTTTAAGTAGTGCACTATATAGGACATAGGGAGCCATTTGGGACTCATCCCAAGTGTGCAGGGAGCTTATTTGGAGCTGTGGTGCCTCAGTTCCCAGTCCCCCTCTAATCCTCCATTTGATACAGACCCCAAGGTGACAGGACCATCAAAGGGTGCTATGACATAGACCAATACACACACTCAAACACACATAGATAGTCACTCACACAGTCACAAGAGGCCTCAACATTTGCAATGAATATCAATGAGCTCCTTTATAAAGATCACAACTAGCTAAACTCTGCCTCCCCAATAAAGAAACAAAGATTGTTGGTTTTAATCCTGAAAAACAAACCTGACTGGCCTTTGAATAGTTAATGAAGGCCTAGCTAGCTGATTACAGAAAGCTTTCATGGAGGAGAATGTTTGAGAGAGGAGGGATCAGGGGAGGGAGGGGGGTTGGGCAAGGTAAGGAGAGGAGAGAGCAGGAGCGAGGGAGAGGAGGTAGGGAGAGATAGAGGAGAGAAATAGAGAGAGCAGGGGGTGTGTTGTGTGATTGAGAAACTCAACCCAGCAGTCAATCTATAAAAGTATTAGGTGGTTGGTTTAGCCTGATCCCTCTCGCACCATCTATGATACCTGTACCACTGGTAAGAGAGAGGTAAAGACAACCAACAGAGAAAGCAAAAGACAATGACGGACGGTGAGAGAATATCATATAAATACAGTACCAGTCAAAAGTTTGGGCACACCTACTCATTCATATTTTTACTATTTTCTACATTGTAGAATAATAGTGAAGAAATCAAAACTATGAAATAACACATATGGAATCATGTAGTAACCAAAAAAGCGTTAAACAAATGAAAATATATTTGAGATTCTTCAAAGTAGCCACCCTTTTGCCTTAATGACAGCTTTGCACACGCTTGGCATTCTCTCAACCAGCTTCATGAGGTAGTCACCTGGAATGCATTTCAATTAACAGGTGTGCCTTCTTAAAAGTTAATTTGTGGAATTTATTTCATTCTAAATGTGTTTGAGCCAATCAGTTGTGTTGTGACAAGGTAGGGGAGATATAGTACTGGTTTCTTTAGTAGTGGTTAATTTGCAGCAATTCGACCATGAAAGCCTGATTCACACAGTCCCCTCTGAGCAGTTGATGTTGAGATGTGTCTGTGACTAGAACTCTGTGAAGCAATTATTTTGGGCTGCAATTTCTGAGGCTGGTAACTCTAATGAACTTATCCTCTGCAGCAGAGGTAACTCTGGGTCTTCCATTCCTGTGGCGGTCCTCATGAGAGCCAGTTTCATTATAACGCTTGATGGTTTTTGCGACTGCACTTGAAGAAACAGGCACACCTGTTAATTGAAATGCATTCCAGGTGACTACCTCATGAAGCTGGTTCAGAGAATGCCAAGAGTTTGCAAAGCTGTCATCAAGGCAAAGGGTGGCTATTTGAAGAATCTCAAATATGAAATATATTTGTTTAACTATTTTTTGGTTACTACATGATTCCATGTGTGTTATTTCATAGTTTCGACGTCTTCACTATTATTCTACAATGTAGAAAACAGTAAAAATAAAGAAAAACCCTTGAATGAGTAGGTGTGTCCAAACTTTTGACTGGTAGTGTATTAGATGGAGAGAATAAGAAAATACAAGAGATATGCCGGACTATCTGTTACCTGTGTCGGTCACTAGCAGAGAGAGAAGAAGAGGAGATAAAAAGAAAATGTGATCAGAGAAAGAGAGAGAGATGTTACCTGTGTTAGTGAGTAGCTTGGTGGCCTCCAGAACCTTCTCTGTGTAGACTCCAGGTTCATAGTTGTCCATCTCACATGTGACCACATGGACCACTCTGGCAGCGCGGCCCCGGATGGCCCCGGCCGTACGGTCCAGCCCGTCCACATCCTTCTCCTGCAGTGCTATCACACACTTGTTCACGTCCTCCAGAATGTGGTTCTCTGGAAGGGAAGATACAAAAATCAACCAATGTTTATTCATATAGAGCCTATTATTAAAAAACTGGGTTCTGAATCTCAACTCCTACAGAACAAGCAGAAGCATCAGAAAGTGTCATGGTTAAAACTAACTCCATAGGTAGCGGACAATCCTACTGAAACTCTAAAGTGTTTGTTTGGGGGGACACGGTCTGCCAGACGAGCTACAAGAATCCTGCTTTCACCCTCTTTATGCGAGACAAGATGAGAGGTATTTTTTATATTTGTTTACTTGGTTACCTACACACTCCCGGTGACATGGACTTCTGCGGTAACAGAGTGATGTTTAAAAGAGAGAAATCTTCATCCTTCATGGCGGATGTGTTAGCATCGTCCCTGGATTAACACGGGGGGGGGTACAACAAACGGCTACTCCCTATTAACGGAAGAGCCGTCCTCTCATCCTATCAGCTTGCTTATGTCTCTCTGTGTAAAGCAACCAGCCAGTCTGAGTGTGCGTCCCAAATGGAACCCTATTCCCTATATAGTGCACTACCCACCGTATGGCCCCAATGTGGGAACCATTTGGGCCTCGTCAGTGTGTCCTCGGTTTGGAGGTGAGAGGAGTCACCGTGTTTACTGCATAATGAGGCCTGTTTAAGGCCCAGCTATCTCAATGCTTCGCCACATTTTACATTTACATTTTAGTCATTTAGCAGACGCTCTTATCCAGAGCGACATACATGAGCAATTAGGGTTAAGTGCCTTGCTTAAGGGCACCGACAGATTTTACACCTAGTCGGCTCGGGGATTAGAACCAGCGACCTTTCGGTTACTGGCACAACGCTCTTAACCACTAAGTTACCTGTCACCACAACCTGACAAGACTAGCAGTTTGTTCCATAGTCTTTACATACATCAGGGCTCTACGCTGACCTATTTTACAAGGAGCACGTGCGTGCCTAAGTTGAAAAATGTAGGCTCACACAAAGACAGTTAGGAGCACAATGAAAAATATATTTTAGATATTAACGCTAGAATCCTTATTTTTTTTCTAGGCGCACTGGTGCTTCTAAATACAAATTCTGGGTCGCACAGCAAAATATTTAGTTGCACATATAAGTAAAATGGTCGCACTGTAGAGCTCTGTACATGACTGTAGAGCTCTGTCCCCCTCAGGAGACTAAAAAGATTTGGCATGGGTCCTCAGATCCTCAAAAAATTCTACAGCTGCACCATCGAGAGCATCCTGACTGGTTGCATCACCGCCTGGTATGGCAACTGCTTGGCCTCCGACCGCAAGGCACTACAGAGGGTAGTGCGTACGGCCCAGTACATCACTGGGGCCAAGCTTCCTGCCATCCAGGACCTCTATACCAGGCGGTGTCAGTGGAAGGCCCTCAAAATTGCCAAAGACTCCAGCCACCCTAGTCATAGACTGTTCTCTCTGCTACCGCACGGCAAGCGGTACCGGAGTGCCAAGTCTAGGTCCAAAAGACTTCTCAACAGCTTCTACCCCCAAGCCATAAGACTCCTGAACAGCTAATCAAATGGCTACCCGGACTATTTGCACTGCCCCCCCACCCCATCCTTTTTACGCTGCTGCTACTCTGTTAAGTATTTATGCATAGTCACTTTAACTCTACCCACATGTACATATTACCTCAACTACCTCAACTAGCCGGTGCCCCCGCACATTGACTCTGCAACGGTACCCCCCTGTATATATAGCCTCCCTACTGTCACTTTATTTTACTTCTGCTCTTTTTTTCTCAACACTTTTTTTGTTGTTGTTTTATTCTTACTTTTTTTGTTTAAAATAAATGCACTGTTGGTTAAGGGCTGTAAGTAAGCATTTCACTGTAATGTCTGCACCTGTTGTATTCGGCGCATGTGACCAATAAAATTTGATTTGATTTGATTTGACAGGATGTCAATTATCTCAGCTCAGCACCCAGCAGTCCCAAATAGCACCCCTTTCGCTACATAGTGAACTACTTTTGACCAGAGCGGTTTGAGCTTCTCCCGAGGGGCTCTGGTCAAAAGTATTGCACTATATAGGGAATAGGGTGCTATTTGGGAAGCATCCTCTGTGCTCCTGTCTGGCTGAGGCAGGAAGCCAAATCAGGCGGCTGTGTTACATTAGAGAAGACTAATAGCGCTATTCTCCACAGCTCAGTCTACGCTTAACACGACTCAACACTAAAGGAGCAAATATATCTAAACAGTGTCTACCATCTACAGACATAAGGCTAATTAAGACTCTTCCTTCCTTCCTCACCAGGGGTGTATTCACTAGGAACCCTTCCTTCCTCACCAGGGGTGTATTCACTAGGAACCCTTCCTTCCTCACCAGGGGTGTATTCACTAGGAACCCTTCCTTCCTCACCAGGGGTGTATTCACTAGGAACCCTTCCTTCCTCACCAGGGGTGTATTCACTAGGAACCCTTCCTTCCTCACCAGGGGTGTATTCACTAGGAACCAAATGGAAGCTAACGGGAGGCACTACCAGAACTTGTCTAGTAACAAATGATTGTTTGATTGCAAAACGTTTTGCTATGGTGTCCAAGTAAGACTCTTAGAACACTATAAAATCTGAATTTCTTTGCCTGATTCCGTTTTTTTCCCCCAAATTGGGAAAAAAATCTGTTTTGTCCATATTGTTTTTCTAGGGTTTCCGTATTCCCGTTTTGTTTTTCTCCAGGTTTTCGCTCTCAAATCACCCTTTATAAATAGAACAACTCAAGTGGAAGTTCTAAGTCCACAACAACGCTTTAACCATTATCAGGAGACCCCTGTTGAGGTCTGGGAAAATCTTTTGGAAATGTAATTGCATTGTGCACCTAGCAATAGGTTGTTGTTTAGCTGTGTTTTTGTAGCACATGTTGGTAGAGTTTTGGGAAACAAATACCAACTGGATTGATGAAAATAATCATGATATGATTTTGCCAGCTAAGTATAGGCCACTTTGTAGTTCATTAACTGAGAAGGTTTTTGGGAGAACCTTTGCATTTACCAGAAGACTGTTTTCATTAGCACATGCAAATGAGATTAACCCTGAAAAGAAAGCTCCGCCCGCTCCCACTTACCGGACACACAGAGGAAGTCGTCGATGCTGGTGATGTCATCGACGGCGTCAGTGAGAACGCGGACCTGTTTCTCCCAGGAGTCTTTGAAGAGGTCCATGTTGTCCTGAGCAACCTTACTGTTGGGCTTCGCAGCTAGCGCCAGAGCTGCATTAATCACCTGTTACACCAATTACTACAGCATTAGATGGATTAGATGCATTACACATTCCTTATACTAAAGACCAGATTAGCGCCTCAGACCAGCACACTCACAGACAGACCAACACATACACCCCCACACACAGCCACAACAACATTAGCATAGGGCTGATTGTGTTGTGACCTGGAATAGCGCCCACCCACTGTGTTTTGGCAACAGTATTCACAACAGTGTTTGTATGGGGGCTAATTGATGAGTAGGAGTGATTAACTGGGAAAAAGGGTGAATGGAGTGAATGAGAAACAGCTTGTTTTCTTGGGGAAATACATGTGGTGAGACTAACGCTGAGGATGAATGGAGGCATTAGGTGATATTAAAGAGTCAGCACTGTGAGAGAGAGAGAGAGAGAGAGAGAGAGAGGCAGAGGTGAGAGAGAGCGAGTGAGAGAGGGAGAGAGGCAGAGGTGAGAGAGCGAGTGAGAGAGGCAGAGGTGAGAGAGAGGCAGAGGTGAGAGAGCGAGTGAGAGAGGCAGAGGTGAGAGAGAGAGGCAGAGGTGAGAGAGAGAGGCAGAGGTGAGAGAGAGAGAGAGAGTGAGAGTGAGAGCGAGAGAGAGAGAGAGAGAGAGAGAGAGAAAGGCAGAGGTGGGAGAGGGAGGCAGAGGTGGGAGAGAGAGAGAGGGGGGGGAGAGAGAGAGAGAGGGAGAGAGATAGAGGGGGGGGGAAGAGAGAGAGGGGGGAGAGAGAGAGAGGGGGGGAGGGGGAGAGAGAGAGAGAGAGGGGGGGGGAGAGGGGGGGGGGGGAGAAAGAGGCAGACTGGAAAGGATAGGGTTGGCAGGGCTAGGACAGGATAGGGTTGGCAGGGCTAGGACAGGAGAGGGTTGGCAGGGCTAGGATAGGAGAGGGTTGGCAGGGCTAGGATAGGAGAGGGTTGGCAGGGCTAGGATAGGAGAGGGTTGGCAGGGCTAGGATATGAGAGGGTTGGCAGGGCTAGGATAGGAGAGGATTGGCAGGGCTAGGATAGGAGAGGGTTGGCAGGGCTAGGATAGGAGAGGGTTGGCAGGGCTAGGATAGGAGAGGGTTGGCAGGGCTAGGATAGGAGAGGGTTGGCAGGGCTAGGATAGGAGAGGGTTGGCAGGGCTAGGATAGGAGAGGGTTGTCAGGGCTAGGATAGGAGAGGGTTGGCAGGGCTAGGATAGGAGAGGGTTGGCAGGGACAAGGCTTGGTTGAATAGAGATGTAATACTGTAGGTGGGCAGCCATGGCATGGCTATTATTGCTTTCATTTAAGCATTTATTTAACCAGAAGAATTGTAGGTTAGAGATCTATTTCAGGAGAGGGCTAATGGTATAGGTAGATGAGGGACTGAGGCTGACTGAGCTAGGGGTATAAGGATGAGGGGGTGGATGTTGGCAAGGCTAGAGATGAACCAGTACCTGGGCTTGATTCATTTGACGAGATCTCATCTGACGCCCAGGATCCTTCAATTCAAAGTCCCATTAACCAGCTCTGCAAATATTATGTGAAAATACGCTCTGTACTCACCAACTATCATCATTACTGCTGTTACGCTCCATATTTACTTCCAAAAAAGGTCTCAATAAAAATGTAAATCAATGATCTTTCGGGACACTGTACCGCTGCCGGATCAGCCGATCAGTACCGCTGCCGGATCAGCCGATCAGTACCGCTGCCGGATCAGCCGATCAGTACCGCTGCCGGATCAGCCGATCAGTACCGCTGCCGGATCAGCCGATCAGTACCGCTGCCGGATCAGCCGATCTGTACCGCTGCCGGATCAGCCGATCAGTACCGCTGCCGGATCAGCCGATCTGTACCGCTGCCGGATCAGCCGATCTGTACCGCTGCCGGATCAGCCGATCAGTACCGCTGCTGGATCAGCCGATCAGTGTGTGACAGTAGTTAGTGATTTTACTGGAGGAGCTGAAGGTGGATTTCATTTAGATATCTTTTGGGAATTAAGTGATGTGCGTAACGGCAGTAATGACGACGGTTGCTCTGCGAAACTCTATTCTGGTGAGTACCGAACGAATTTTGACATAAGGTTTGCTGAGCTGGTTAATGGGACTTTGAATTGAAGGATCCTGAAAGTCAGATGAGATCTTGCCTCTCAACTGGGAGCTGGAAGGGCTGTAGGTAGGATGGAATGAAGGTTGGCAGAGCCATCTTTGATTCCCAAACCAACCCTTAGCCTCTAGGCACTGGAGGTTTCTGCAATATGACTGGTGGAGTTATAGGCTGGCGTGGTGGGGGGTTGGCTAGCTGTAGGCTGGCGTGGTGGGGGGGTTGGCTAGCTATAGGCTGGCGTGGTGGGGGGTTGGCTAGCTATAGGCTGGCGTGGTGGGGGGGTTGGCTGGCTATAGGCTGGCGTGGTGGGGGGTTGGCTAGCTATAGGCTGGCGTGGTGGGGGGTTGGCTAGCTATAGGCTGGCGTGGTGGGGGGTTGGCTAGCTATAGGCTGGCGTGGTGGGGGGTTGGCTAGCTGTAGGGCTGGCACAGCTGAGGGGAGAGAAGGGGCCTTAAAGGGGTTACGTGTTGGCAGGTTATGTGGCTGGAGGTTGGATGAGGAAGTAAAACTGGCAGGGATGTGGGAAGAGGGATGGGGGTTGGTCATGGGGGGCTGGAGGTGGCAGGGCTATGGAGCTGGAGGTTGGGTAGAAAGGGGCGTTGGGGCTAAAAGGAGAGGGATAGGGGTTGGTCATGGGGGGCTGGAGGTGTGAAGTGTTGGCAGCTTGGCGGGGCTATGGAGCTGGAGGTTGGTCAGAAAGGGGTGTTGGGGCTAAAAGGAGAGGGATAGGGGTTGGTCATGGGGGGCTGGAGGTGTGAAGTGTTGGCAGCTTGGTGGGGCTGTGGAGCTGGAGCTGGAGGTTGGGTAGAAAGGGCTGAAGGGTGGGGGCAGGGGCTGAAGGGTGGGGGCAGGGGCTGAAGGGTGGGGGCAGGGGCTGAAGGGTGGGGGCAGGGGATGCGGGTTTTGCAGCTGGGCAAGTACCTGAAGGTTGGGGATGAGCTGAGAGGCAATGGAGATGGGAGAGGGGCAAAGAGGAAGGAGAGCTGGGTAGGAGGAGAGCTGGGTAGGAGGAGAGCTGGGTAGAGAGAGTGGGAGACCGGGAGAGGAAGGAGAGATCGGTAGAGAAGAGGAGAGGAAGGAGAGAGTGAGTGAGTGGGTAGAGAGACCGGCAGGTACCTGGGGGCAGAGTGTCTCCAGCTGGGAAGCAGCCATACGGACCAGCTTCACTCCCTCCTCATTATTAGAGATGGAGCACGCCAGATTGGCCACCTAGACACAGAAACAGTCAGTCTCACACCTACATACACACTGCACAGCATTACAGTCTCACACCTACATACACACTGCACAGCATTATAGTCTCACACACAGCATGTTATATTATTAATTTTATAACAATTTGGGGGGACGGTTAAATGTTTTCAGTGTAAACTTAAGACTAAAATCAGATATAAAGTATGTAGAAAATATAATGGAGGTATATATTTATAAATAATATCATCTTTGAGAACAAACAATAACTGTTAGACTCCCCACCCCCCCACACTAACTTTTCCACCGCTGCTGAAAAAAAACACTAGGGGAAACACTGACAGTAGTCTGATAGACAGACAGTGAAACATGCCTCTATTACACAAGTGATACAGAGCAGGCTTAAACTTGACAAACTCCGTAAAGAGAGTGGAAGAAGGAGTGAAACAGACACAGACTGGTCTACATCTCTGGTGGTAGCACGGTGTGTTAACTAGGCCGGAGTCTGGCGCAGTAAATGTCTCTCTATCCACCAGAGAGGGAAACTCCCTCCCTCCACCATAAACCCCCTGAATACAAAACCCCACTGACGGCGCAGAGAGAACAGGGGAGTGAAAGGAAGAGGGGGGGAAACAATATCTAGGCTGCTGGAGGAATACAAGTCAGTGGGCGTGGCCCAATACCCATTCGTGGGTCCTAAATAAAGTGAAGGGTCTGAGTGCATTCAGAAAATATTCAGACCCCTTGACCTTTTTACAAAATTCTGTTACATTACAGACTTATTCTAAAATGGGTTAAATCTACACACAATACCCCATAATGACAAAGCAAAAACAGGTTTTTAGAAATGTTTGCAAATGTATTAAAAAGAAAGAACTGCAATCACATTTACTATTCAGCCCCTTCACTCAGTACTTTGTTGAAGCAGCTTTGGCAGCGATTACAGCCTCGAGTCTTCTTGGGTATGACGCTACAAGCAAGTTTCTCCCATTCTTCTCTGCAGATCCTCTCAAGCTCTGTCAGGTTGGATGGGGAGCGTCGCTGCACAGCTATTTTCAGGTCTCTCCAGAGATGTTCGATCGGGTTCAAGTCCGGGCTCTGGCTGGGCCACTCAAGGACATTCAGAGACTTGTCCCGAAGCAACTCCTGCGTTGTCTTGGCTGTGTGCTTAGGGTCGTTGTCCTGTTGGAAGGTGAAACTTCACCCCAGTCCAAGTTCCTGAGCGCTCTGGAGCAGGTTTTCATCAAGGATCTCTCTGTACTTTGCTCCGTTCATCTTTCCCTCGATCCCGACTAGTCTCCCAGTCCCTGCAGCTGAAAAACATCCCCACAGCATGATGCTGCCACCACCATGCTTCACCGTAGGGATGGTGCCAGGATTCCTCCAGATGTGACGCTTGACAGTCAGGCCAAAGAGTTCAATCTTGGTTTCATCAGACCAGAGAATCTTGTTTCTCATGGTCAGAGTCATTTAGGTACCTTTTGGCAAACTCCAAGCGGGCTGTCATGTGCTTTTTACTGAGGAGTGGCTTCCATCTGGCCACTCTACCATAAAGCCCTGATTGGTGGAGTGCTGCAGAGATGGTTGTCCTTCTGGAAGGTTCTCCCATCTCCACAGAGGAACTCTGGAGCGCTGTTAGAGTGACCATCGGGTTCTTGGTCACCTCCCTGACCAAGGCCCTTCTCCCCCGATTGCTCAGTTTGGCCAGGCGGCCAGTTCTAGGAAGACTCTTGGTGGTTCCAAACTTCTTCCATTTAAGAATGATGGAAGCCACTGTGTTCTTGGGGACCTTCAATGCAGCAGAACATTTTTGGCTAACCCTTAATATGAGGGGGTAAAGCAATATGGCAGAAAACTCTATACTAGCTACAGTGGGGGGAAAAAGTATTTAGTCAGCCACCAATTGTGCAAGTTCTCCCACTTAAAAAGATGAGAGAGGCCTGTAATTTTCATCATAGGTACACGTCAACTATGAGAGACAAAACGAGAAAAAAAAAATCCAGAAAATCACATTGTAGGATTTGTAATGAATTTATTTCCAAATTATGGTGGAAAATAAGTATTTGGTCAATAACAAAAGTTTCTCAATACTTTGTTATATACCCTTTGTTGGCAATGACACAGGTCAAACGTTTTCTGTAAGTCTTCACAAGGTTTTCACACACTGTTGCTGGTATTTTGGCCCATTCCTCCATGCAGATCTCCTCTAGAGCAGTGATGTTTTGGGGCTGTCGCTGGGCAACACAGACTTTCAACTCCCTCCAAAGATTTTCTATGGGGTTGAGATCTGGAGACTGGCTAGGCCACTCCAGGACCTTGAAATGCATCTTACGAAGCCACTCATTCGTTGCCCGGGAGGTGTGTTTGGGATCATTGTCATGCTGAAAGACCCAGCCACGTTTCATCTTCAATGCCCTTGCTGATGGAAGGAGGTTTTCACTCAAAATCTCACGATACATGGCCCCATTCATTCTTTCCTTTACACGGATCAGTCGTCCTGGTCCCTTTGCAGAAAAACAGCCCCAAAGCATGATGTTTCCACCCCCATGCTTCACAGTAGATATGGTGTTCTTTGGATGCAACTCAGCATTCTTTGTCCTCCAAACACGACGAGTTGAGTTTTACCAAAAAGTTATATTTTGGTTTCATCTGACCATATGACATTCTCCCAATCGTCTTCTGGATCATCCAAATGCACTCTAGCAAGGCGGGCCTGGACATGTACTGGCTTAAGCAGGGGGACACGTCTGGCACTGCAGGATTTGAGTCCCTGGCGGCGTAGTGTGTTACTGATGGTAGGCTTTGTTACTTTGGTCCCAACTCTCTGCAGGTCATTCACTAGGTCCCCCCGTGTGGTTCTGGGATTTTTGCTCACCGTTCTTGTGATCATTTTGACCCCACGGGGTGAGATCTTGCGTGGAGCCCCAGATCGAGGGAGATTATCAGTGGTCTTGTATGTCTTCCATTTCCTAATAATTGCTCCCACAGTTGATTTCTTCAAACCAAGCCGCTTACCTATTGCAGATTCAGTCTTCCCAGCCTGGTGCAGGTCTACAATTTTGCTTCTGGTGTCCTTTGACAGCTCTTTGGTCTTGGCCATAGTGGAGTTTGGAGTGTGACTGTGAGGTTGTGGACAGGTGTCTTTTATACTGATAACAAGTTCAAACAGGTGCCATTAATACAGGTAACGAGTGGAGGACAGAGGAGCCTCTTAAAGAAGAAGTTACAGTTCTGTGAGAGCCAGAAATCATGCTTGTTTGTAGGTGACCAAATACTTATTTTCCACCATAATTTGCAAATAAATTCATAAAAAATCCTACAATGTGATTTTCTGGATTTTTTCCCCTCAATTTGTCTGTCATAGTTGACGTGTACCTATGATGAAAATTACAGGCCTCTCTCATCTTTTTAAGTGGGAGAACATGCACAATTGGTGGCTGACTAAATACTTTTTTTTCCCCACTGTAAGTGATTCTACATTAGGTGTAGTTTCCTACAGATTCCTTAGCTAAGGTGTCAGTCATATTGCTGCATTCACCTACCTAGTCATCATAGGATGATGTGAAAGTCACTTAGGACACAGAATGAGAAAACAAAGTAAACTGTTCAGACTGGAATGAGGCCGACAGTGTAAACTAAAGAGATAACAGGCTGTGACTCGTTTTAACAGGAGAACGTCTATGGGCCCTGGTCAAAGGTAGGGAATAGGGTAAGAGCCCTGAGGTAGTGATGTAGCATCAGCCAAGCAGGGGATTCCTATGTAAAGCGCATCGCCACATAACCTGTTGGGTTCATAGTGCATCATAACCTGTTGGGTTCATAGTGCATCATAACCTGTTGGGTTCCTAGTGCATCATAACCTGTTGGGTTCCTAGTGCATCATAACCTGTTGGGTTCCTAGTGCATCATAACCTGTTGGGTTCCTAGTGCATCATAACCTGTTGGGTTCATAGTGCATCATAACCTGTTGGGTTCATAGTGCATCATAACCTGTTGGGTTCATAGTGCATCATAACCTGTTGGGTTCATAGTGCATCATAGCCTGTTGGGTTCATAGTGCATCATAACCTGTTGGGTTCATAGTGCATCATAACCTGTTGGGTTCATAGTGCATCATAACCTGTTGGGTTCATAGTGCATCATAACCTGTTGGGTTCATAGTGCATCATAACCTGTTGGGTTCATAGTGCATCATAACCTGTTGGGTTCATAGTGCATCATAACCTGTTGGGTTCATAGTGCATCATAACCTGTTGGGTTCATAGTGCATCATAACCTGTTGGGTTCATAGTGCATCATAACCTGTTGGGTTCATAGTGCATCATAACCTGTTGGGTTCATAGTGCATCATAACCTGTTGGGTTCATAGTGCATCATAACCTGTTGGGTTCATAGTGCATCATAACCTGTTGGGTTCATAGTGCATCATAACCTGTTGGGTTCATAGTGCATCATAACCTGTTGGGTTCATAGTGCATCAACTGGTTCAACGGCTTTGGTCCGTCAACTGGTTCAACGGCAGTGGTCCATGTACTGTTTCAATGGCTATGGTCCATCAACTGGTTAAATAGCTGTGCTCTCCCAGGCCTATATGGCTGCATCCCCCAATATAACCTTATTCTTTATTTGTTGCACTACTTTTCATGAGGTCCCATAAGGTTCTGGTCAAAAGTAGTGCACTATATAGGGAATAGGGTACCATCTGGGAGACAGCCTATAGGCTGAAAACCCTGGGAGAAGAAACACTGCATGCATGACTGGCTTCAGCCATCACAAAATTACTTAACTCTATCATGTCTATTCTCAACTGATAAATATAGCTGATGTAACAGTCATTTGAAGCTAATTAGACATTTGTAGTGCGTCAACATACTGTCTCGTTAGCCAAATATCTGTCAATCCTAGTCTGATGACTAATCCTATATAACCATATGATAGACAAAGCCAGCCTCCAATTGAACACTCCCTTCCCTGTAGTCAACACAACACCAGGCTCCATATGGACACTCCCTTCCCTGTAGTCAACACCAGCCTCCATATGGACACTCCCTTCCCTGTAGTCAAAACCAGCCTCCATATGGACACTCCCTTCCCTGTAGTCAACACAACACCAGGCTCCATATGGACACTCCCTTCCCTGTAGTCAACACAACACCAGCCTCCATATGGACACTCCCTTCCCTGTAGTCAACACAACACAAAACCAGCCTCCATATGGACACTCCCTTCCCTGTAGTCAACACAACACCAGGCTCCATATGGACACTCCCTTCCCTGTAGTCAACACAACACTAGCCTCCATATGGACACTCCCTTCCCTGTAGTCAACACAACACTAGCCTCCATATGGACACTCCCTTCCCTGTAGTCAACACAACACAAAACCAGCCTCCATATGGACACTCCCTTCCCTGTAGTCAACACAACACCAGCCTCCATATGGACACTCCCTTCCCTGTAGTCAACACAACACCAGCCTCCATATGGACACTCCCTTCCATGTAGTCAACACAACACAAAACCAGCCTCCATATGGACACTCCCTTCCCTGTAGTCAACACAACACCAGCCTCCATATGGACACTCCCTTCCATGTAGTCAACGCAACACCAGCCTCCATATGGACACTCCCTTCCCTGTAGTCAACACAACACCAGCCTCCATATGGACACTCCCTTCCCTGTAGTCAACACCAGCCTCCATATGGACACTCCCTTCCCTGTAGTCAAAACCAGCCTCCATATGGACACTCCCTTCCCTGTAGTCAACACAACACCAGCCTCCATATGGACACTCCCTTCCCTGTAGTCAACACAACACCAGCCTCCATATGGACACTCCCTTCCCTGTAGTCAACACAAAACCAGCCTCCATATGGACACTCCCTTCCCTGTAGTTAACACAACACCAGCCTCCATATGGACACTCCCTTCCCTGTAGTCAACACAACACCAGCCTCCATATGGACACTCCCTTCGCTGTAGTCAACACAAAACCAGCCTCCATATGGACACTCCCTTCCCTGTAGTCAACACAACACCAGCCTCCATATGGACACTCCCTTCGCTGTAGTCAACACAACACCAGCCTCCATATGGACACTCCCTTCCATGTAGTCAACACAACACCAGCCTCCATATGGACACTCCCTTCCCTGTAGTCAACACCAGCCTCCATATGGACACTCCCTTCCCTGTAGTCAACACAAAACCAGCCTCCATATGGACATTCCCTTCCCTGTAGTCAACACAACACAAAACCAGCCTCCATATGGACACTCCCTTCCCTGTAGTCAACAGAACACAAAACCAGCCTCCATATGGACACTCCCTTCCCTGTAGTCAACACAACACAAAACCAGCCTCCATATGGACACTCCCTTCCCTGTAGTCAACACAACACAAAACCAGCCTCCATATGGACACTCCCTTCCCTGTAGTCAACAGAACACAAAACCAGCCTCCATATGGACACTCCCTTCCCTGTAGTCAACACAACACAAAACCAGCCTCCATATGGACACTCCCTTCCCTGTAGTCAACACAACACAAAACCAGCCTCCATATGGACACTCCCTTCCCTGTAGTCAACACAACACAAAACCAGCCTCCATATGGACACTCCCTTCCCTGTAGTCAAGCCCAAGCCACTATCCCCCTTTCAACACCATTCCATGTTCTATTCATCCTAATCCATATTAGGGCGTATATGGATCAGATGACCGTACCTCAGTGTGTGCACTCTGTATCCCTCCCTCTCTCCCTCCCTCTCTCCCTCCCTCTCTCCCTCCATCCCCCGATCCCTTTCTCTCCCTCTCTCCCTCCATCCCCCGATCCCTTTCTCTCCCTCTCTCCCTCCATCCCCCGATCCCTTTCTCTCCCTCCCTCCCTCCCTCCATCCCCCGATCCCTTTCTCTCCCTCCCTCCCTCCATCCCCCGATCCCTTTCTCTCCCTCCCTCCCTCCATCCCCCGATCCCTTTCTCTCCCTCCCTCCATCCCCCGATCCCATTCTCTCCCTCCCTCCATCCCCCGATCCCATTCTCTCTCTCCCTCCATCCCCCGATCCCATTCTCTCTCTCCCTCCATCCCCCGATCCCTTTCTCTCTCTCCCTCTATCCATCCCCCGATCCCTTTCTCTCTCTCCCTCTATCCATCCCCCGATCCCTTTCTCTCTCTCCCTCTATCCATCCCCCGATCCCTTTCTCTCTCTCCCTCTATCCATCCCCCGATCCCTTTCTCTCTCTCCCTCTATCCATCCCCCGATCCCTTTCTCTCTCTCCCTCTATCCATCCCCCGATCCCTTTCTCTCTCTCCCTCTATCCATCCCCCGATCCCTTTCTCTCTCTCCCTCTATCCATCCCCCGATCCCTTTCTCTCTCTCCCTCTATCCATCCCCCGATCCCTTTCTCTCTCTCCCTCTATCCATCCCCCGATCCCTTTCTCTCTCTCCCTCTATCCATCCCCCGATCCCTTTCTCTCTCTCCCTCTATCCATCCCCCGATCCCTTTCTCTCTCTCCCTCTATCCATCCCCCGATCCCTTTCTCTCTCTCCCTCCATCCATCCCCCGATCCCTTTCTCTCTCTCCCTCCATCCCCCGATCCCTTTCTCTCTCTCCCTCCATCCCCCGATCCCTTTCTCTCTCTCCCTCCATCCATCCCCCGATCCCTTTCTCTCTCTCCCTCCATCCATCCCCCGATCCCTTTCTCTCTCTCCCTCCATCCATCCCCCGATCCCTTTCTCTCTCTCCCTCCATCCATCCCCCGATCCCTTTCTCTCTCTCCCTCCATCCATCCCCGATCCCTTTCTCTCTCTCCCTCCATCCATCCCCCGATCCCTTTCTCTCTCTCCCTCCATCCATCCCCCGATCCCTTTCTCTCTCTCCCTCCATCCATCCCCCGATCCCTTTCTCTCTCTCCCTCCATCCATCCCCCGATCCCTTTCTCTCTCTCCCTCCATCCCCCGATCCCTTTCTCTCTCTCCCTCCATCCCCCGATCCCTTTCTCTCTCTCCCCCCATCCCCCGATCCCTTTCTCTCTCTCCCCCCATCCCCCGATCCCTTTCTCCCTCCATCCCCCGATCCCTTTCTCTCCAGGGACAAGTGAGAGGTCACTTTAAATGTCAGTGCATGACGCTCTGAAACAGTCACAAAGTTCATTCACTGGGGGATCTCTCTCTCTCTCTCTCTCTCTCTCTCTCTCTCTCTCTCTCTCTCTCTCTCTCTCTCTCTCTCTCTCTCTCTCTCTCTCTCTCTCTCTCTCTCTCTCTCTCTCTCTCTCTCTCTCTCTCTCTCTCTCTCTCTCTCTCTCTCTCTCTCTCTCTCTCTCTCTCTCTCTCTCTCTCTCTCTCTCTCTCTCTCTCTCTCTCTCTCTCTCTCTCTCTCTCTCTCTCTCTCTCTCTCTCTCTCTCTCTCTCTCTCTCTCTCTCTCTCTCTCTCTCTCTCTCCCTCCATCCCCCGATCCCATTCTCTCTCTCCCTCCATCCCCCGATCCCTTTCTCTCTCTCCCTCTATCCATCCCCGATCCCTTTCTCTCTCTCCCTCTATCCATCCCCCGATCCCTTTCTCTCTCTCCCTCTATCCATCCCCCGATCCCTTTCTCTCTCTCCCTCTATCCATCCCCCGATCCCTTTCTCTCTCTCCCTCTATCCATCCCCCGATCCCTTTCTCTCTCTCCCTCTATCCATCCCCCGATCCCTTTCTCTCTCTCCCTCTATCCATCCCCCGATCCCTTTCTCTCTCTCCCTCTATCCATCCCCCGATCCCTTTCTCTCTCTCCCTCTATCCATCCCCCGATCCCTTTCTCTCTCTCCCTCTATCCATCCCCCGATCCCTTTCTCTCTCTCCCTCTATCCATCCCCCGATCCCTTTCTCTCTCTCCCTCTATCCATCCCCCGATCCCTTTCTCTCTCTCCCTCTATCCATCCCCCGATCCCTTTCTCTCTCTCCCTCTATCCATCCCCCGATCCCTTTCTCTCTCTCCCTCTATCCATCCCCCGATCCCTTTCTCTCTCTCCCTCTATCCATCCCCCGATCCCTTTCTCTCTCTCCCTCTATCCATCCCCCGATCCCTTTCTCTCTCTCCCTCTATCCATCCCCCGATCCCTTTCTCTCTCTCCCTCCATCCATCCCCCGATCCCTTTCTCTCTCTCCCTCCATCCCCCGATCCCTTTCTCTCTCTCCCTCCATCCCCCGATCCCTTTCTCTCTCTCCCTCCATCCATCCCCCGATCCCTTTCTCTCTCTCCCTCCATCCATCCCCCGATCCCTTTCTCTCTCTCCCTCCATCCATCCCCCGATCCCTTTCTCTCTCTCCCTCCATCCATCCCCCGATCCCTTTCTCTCTCTCCCTCCATCCATCCCCCGATCCCTTTCTCTCTCTCCCTCCATCCATCCCCGATCCCTTTCTCTCTCTCCCTCCATCCATCCCCCGATCCCTTTCTCTCTCTCCCTCCATCCATCCCCCGATCCCTTTCTCTCTCTCCCTCCATCCATCCCCCGATCCCTTTCTCTCTCTCCCTCCATCCATCCCCCGATCCCTTTCTCTCTCTCCCTCCATCCCCCGATCCCTTTCTCTCTCTCCCTCCATCCCCCGATCCCTTTCTCTCTCTCCCCCCATCCCCCGATCCCTTTCTCTCTCTCCCCCCATCCCCCGATCCCTTTCTCCCTCCATCCCCCGATCCCTTTCTCTCCAGGGACAAGTGAGAGGTCACTTTAAATGTCAGTGCATGACGCTCTGAAACAGTCACAAAGTTCATTCACTGGGGGATCTCTCTCTCTCTCTCTCTCTCTCTCTCTCTCTCTCTCTCTCTCTCTCTCTCTCTCTCTCTCTCTCTCTCTCTCTCTCTCTCTCTCTCTCTCTCTCTCTCTCTCTCTCTCTCTCTCTCTCTCTCTCTCTCTCTCTCTCTCTCTCTCTCTCTCTCTCTCTCTCTCTCTCTCTCTCTCTCTCTCTCTCTCTCTCTCTCTCTCTCTCTCTCTCTCTCTCTCTCTCTCTCTCTCTCTCTCTCTCTCTCTCTCTCTCTCTCTCTCTCTCTCTCTCTCTCTCTCTCTCTCTCTCTCTCTCTCTCTCTCTCTCTCTCTCTCTCTCTCTCTCTCTCTCTCTCTCTCTCTCTCTCTCTCTCTCTCTCTCTCTCTCTCTCTCTCTCTCTCTCTCTCTCTCTCTCTCTCTCTCTCTCTCTCTCTCTCTCACACACACACACACACACACACACACACACAAGACCATCATGCTTTTAGGGAAAGCGGATCATGTTGTACATGTATTAAACCACAAGATTGACCAATTCCATCCTCCTTGCTTAGGGGGTCCGGAGTCCTCCAATATTTATCGGTTGATTTATACTCCCCTACTATTGGTTGTTAAAAACACTGTACATAGCTGATAATATTACATGTGAAATGTCAATCCTTTTGACCACTATGAGTGTAATGTTATAATGTACTGGACATTTACTTATGTTTTGAGTTGATGTTTTTTTTTTATTCTCTTCTCACTTTGTCTTTCACTTGCTTTGGCAACATGTTTCCCATGCTATTACAACCCTGTGGACTGATAGAACGAGAGAACGCCTGAGAGAGATGGAGCGAGAGAGAGAGGGGGATGAGGAGGAACGAGTGAGTGCAAGAAAGGGGGATGGGGAGAGGGGGAGGGAGAGAGAGAACTAGTGAGAGAGTGCAAGAAAGGGGGATGGCGAGAAAGAGTGCATTGCTTAAAAAATTAATGTAGCTGTCAAATCAAATCAAATTTTATTTGTCACTTACACGTGTTTAGCAGATGTTATAGCGGGTGTAGCGAAATGCTTGTGCACCCAAAAAATACACACAAAAAAGTAAGGAATGGGATTTAAGAATATATACACTGCTAAAAAAAATAAAGGGAACACTTAAACAACACTATGTAACTCTAAGTCAATCACACTTCTGTGAAATCAAACTGTCCACTTAGGAAGCAACAATGATTGACAATACATTTCACATGATGTTGTGCAAATGGAATAGACAACAGGTGGAAATTATAGGCAATTAGCAAGACACCCCCAATAAAGGACTGGTTTTGCAGGTGGTGACCACAGACCACTTCTCAGTTCCTATGCTTCCTGGCTGATGTTTTGGTCACTTTTGAATGCTGGCGGTGCTTTCACTCTAGTGGTAGCATGAGACGGAGTCTACAACCCACACAAGTGGCTCAGGTAGTGCAGCTCATCCAGGATGGCACATCAACGCGAGCTGTGGCAAGAAGGTTTGCTGTGTCTGTCAGCGTAGTGTCCAGAGCATGGAGGCGCTACCAGGAGACAGGCCAGTACATCAGGAGACGTGGAGGAGGCCGTAGGAGGGCAACAACCCAGCAGCAGGACTGCTACCTCCGCCTTTGTGCAAGGAGGAGCAGGAGGAGCACTGCCAGAGCCCTGCAAAATGACCTCCAGCAGGCCACAAATGTGCATGTGACTGCTCAAACGGTCAGAAACAGACTCCATGAGGGTGGTATGAGGGCCCGACGTCCACAGGTGGGGGTTGTGCTTACAGCCCAACACCGTGCAGGACGTTTGGCATTTGCCAGAGAACACCAAGATTGGCAAATTCGCCACTGTCGCCCTGTGCTTTTCACAGATGAAAGCAGGTTCATGCTGAGCACATGTGACAGACGTGACAGAGTCTGGAGACGCCGTGGAGAACGTTCTGCTGCCTGCAACATCCTCCAGCATGGCCGGTTTGGCGGTGGGTCAGTTAAGGTGTGGGGTGGCATTTCTTTGGGGGGCCGCACAGCCCTCCATGTGCTCGCCAGAGGTAGCCTGACTGCCATTAGGTACCGAGATGAGATCCTCAGACCCCTTGTGAGACCATATGCTGGTGCGGTTGGCCCTGGGTTCCTCCTAATGCAAGACAATGCTAGACCTCATGTGGCTGGAGTGTGTCAGCAGTTCCTGCAAGAGGAAGACATTGATGCTATGGACTGGCCCGCCCGTTCCCCAGACCTGAATCCAATTGAGCACATCTGGGACATCATGTCTCGCTCCATCCACCAACGCCACGTTGCACCACAGACTGTCCAGGAGTTGGCGGATGCTTTAGTCCAGGTCTGGGAGGAGATCCCTCAGGAGACCATCTGCCACCTCATCAGGAGCATGCCCAGGCGTTGTAGGGAGGTCATACAGGCACGTGGAGGCCACACACACTACTGAGCCTCATTTTGACTTGTTTTAAGGACATTACATCATAGTTGAATCAGCCTGTAGTGTGGTTTTCCACTTTAATTTTGAAGGTGACTCCAAATCCAGACCTCCAAGGGTTGATACATTTGATTTCCATTGATCATTTTTGTGTGATTTTGTTGTCAGCACATTCAACTATGTAAAGAAAAAAGTATTTAATAAGATTATTTCATTCATTCAGATCTAGGATGTGTTATTTTAGTGTTCCCTTTATTATTTTGAGCAGTGTACATATATGGACAAGCAATGACAGAGTGGCATGGACTAAGATACAGTAGAATATTATAGAATATAATGCAGTATATACATATGAGATGAGTAGTGCAAGATATGTAAACATTATTAAAGTGACTAGTGTTCCATTTCTTAAAGTGGCCAGTGATTTCAATAGGCGGCAGCAGCCTCTAATGGGCTATTGATGGCTATTTAACAGTCTGATGGCCTTGAGATAGAAGCTGTTTTTCATTCTCTCGGTCCCAGCTTTGATGCACCTGTACTGACCTCGCCTTCTGGATGATAGCGGGGTGAACAGGCAGTGGCTCAGGTGGTTGATGTCCTTGATTATCTTTTTGGCCTTCCTGTGACATCGAGTGCTGTATGTGTCTTGGAGGGCGGGTAGTTTGCCCCCGGTAATGCGTTCGGCAGACCGCACCACCCTCTGGAGAGCCCTGCGGTTGTGGGTGGTGCAGTTGCCGTACCAGGCGGTGATACAGCCCGACAGGATGCTCTCAATTGTGTATCTGTAAAAGTTTGTGAGGGTTTTAGGTGATAAGCCACATTTCTTCAGCCTCCTGAGGTTGAAGAGGCTGTTGCGCCTTCTTCACCACACTGTCTGCGTGGGTGGACCATTTCAGTTTGTCGGTGATGTGTACACCAAGGAACTTGAAGCTTTCCACCTTCTCCACTGCGGTCCCGATGTGGATAGGGGGGGTGCACCCTCTGCTGTTTCCTGACGTCCACGATCATCTCCTTTGTTTTGTTGATGTTGAGGGAGAGGTTATTTTCCTGGCACCACACTCCCAGAGCCCTCACCTCTTCCCTGTAGGCAGTCTCGTCATTGTTGGTAATCAAGCCTACTACTGTTGTGCCGTCTGCAAACTTGATGGAGTTGGAGGCGTGCTTGGCCACGCAGTCATGGGTGAACAGGAAGTACAGGAGGGGGCTGAGCACGCACCCTTGTGGGGCCCCAGTGTTGAGGATCAGCGAAGTGGAGGTTTTGTTTCCTACCTTCACCACCTGGGGGCGGCCCGTCAGGAAGTCCAGGACCCAGTTGCACAGGGCGGGGTTCAGACCCAGGGCCTCGAGCTTAATGATGAGCTTGGAGGGTACTATGGTGTTGAATGCTGAGCTATAGTCAATGAACAGCATTCTTACATAGGTATTCCTCTTGTCCAGATTGGATAGGGCAGTGTGATGGCAATTGCATCGTCTGTGGATCTACTGGGGCGGTAAGCAAATTGAAGTGGGTCTAGGGTGACAGGTAAGGTAGAGGTGATATGATCCTTGACTAGTCTCTCAAAGCACTTCATGATGACAGAGGTGAGTGCTACAGGGTGATAGTCATTTAGTTCAGTTACCTTTGATTTATTGGGTACAGGAACAATGGTGGCCATCTTGAAGCATGTGGGAACAGCACTGGGAAAGGGAGAGATTGAATATGTCCATAAACACACCAGCCAGTGAAGATCTTTGAGGGCCGTCATGGTATCGGTTTGAGGGGGGATATACATGGCCGTGACTATAACCAAAGATAAATATTTTGGGAGATAATACGGTCTGCATTTGATTGTGAGATATTCTAGGTCGGTTGAACAGAAGGACTCGAGTTCCTGTATGTTAATACAATTACACCATGAGTCGTTAATCATGAAACACACACCTCCGCCCTTCTGCTTCCCGGAGAGATATGTATTCCTGTCTGCGCGATGAACTGAGAACCCATCTGGCTGGACCGATTTCGACGGAATATCCCTAGAGAGCCATGTTTCCGTGAAACAAAGTATGTTACAGGCCTTGATGTATCTCTGGAAAGAAATCCTTGCCCGGAGCTCGTAGATCTTGTTAACCAAAGATTGAACATTAGCGAGTAGTACACTTGGAAGCGGAGGGTGGTGTGTGCGCCTAAGTCGAACCAGCAGGCTACTCGGAGTCTCTCTCCTCCGCCTGCGATGTTTTGGGTCAGCCGCTGGAATCAGTTCAGTTGCCCTGGGGAGAGTAAACAAAGGATCTGCTTCGGGAAAGTCGTATTCCTGGTCGTAATGCTGGTGAGTTACCGCCACTCTGATATCCAATAGTTTTTCCCGGCTGTATGTAATGATGCAAAACACTTTCTGGGCAAATAATGTAAAAAATAATACATACAAAAACAAAATACTGCAAAGTTTCCTAAGAGCTAGTTGCGAGGCCGCCATCTTCGTCGGCGCCACTGTGTGAATATTACTGTGGCAGTCAGAACACAACACACCGGTCGGTGGACAGCAGGGGAGAGTGCTATTGTTCCGCCCGCCCGCCCGCCTGCCTGCCTGTCGATTTTACCGTCCCAGACAAAATGTCCACGTTGGGGGACATTTTAAGTACCTCTACGTGCGGACGTCTTGGGTCGTTCAGTGTGACAGGGTCTAGGTCTGCCATTAAGTACCGCTACGTGCGGTTGTAGGTTCTAGCAGTGTGACAGGGTCTAGGTCTGCCATTAAGTACCTCTACATGCGGTTGTAGGTTCTAGCAGTGTCAGAAATGTTGAGCCTGGTGTTTTGAGCCGATCCAGGTGACTGACCAATAAGGAAGACAGACAGCACTGAGTACGCACACAATAATACAAAAAGTCAGATTCATATAATAGTTCGATTTAAACGTTTACATGCTGTGCAAGAAGAACAATTTCATTAATCATGTTTACCTGATATCTGCAATCAGGCTATCTGATGGGATTTTGATAAATGCACAACATCGCCCAATCAAAATAAACGTTGACACAGTTCAAAATAAAGGTTCTACATGTTATTTTGGGGAAGCCTATTTGGACATATAAAGTTTGTATGAGAAAACTATTTCTAGGATTGCATACTTTCCGTTTTTCCTAACTCACTTCGCATAAGCATAGAGTGAGGCTTGAACTGCAGGTGCTGGCACATGATCAGATAGTCGGCTGACGTAGCCTCGCAGGCCAATCGCAGAATGTGACGACAGAATTGAAGCTAATCATACAATCTGGCCAGGTTGATCAAGATTTAAATTTTGTAACATCGCACAGCGTGACATTTAATATTAAAAGACGGAATCCGATGTGCAGTCTGCAAAGGCCTTTAGTCAGCGTTGGCTTTGAGAGGGAGTGTGTGTGTGTGTGTGTGTGTGTGTGTGTGTGTGTGTGTGTGTGTGTAGAGGCCTATTGTAGTGTATTCTCAGATAGCCCATACCATGGCAAATAACTCTTTGGCTTGTGTTTTCCCAAACAGAATGAATTACGTTACACTGCAGCGTTACACTGCGCGGCTACCCAGCAGCACAGTGTTTAGACTAGGTGCTAGCTACTGGTCTGTGTTCCATTGGTCTGTTCTCAACATACACAGAGTACACCAAACATTAGGAATACCTTCCTAATAGTACACCAAACATTAGGAATACCTTCCTAATATTGAGTCCCCCCGTTTCAAGCTGAATCATGCAATTAGAACGTCAATTAAAGTCAGTTTTGTGGTTTCCTAAAAAGTGTTAAGGTTGGGATTTGGAGGGCAAGCTGATCCTAGATCCTTCTCCCTGGGGCATAGCAGCCTAGAACATGGAGGAACCAGATAACCCCATAGCAGCCTAGAACATAGAGCAGGGTTCTTCAATTCCGGTCCTGGAGGGCCGAAACACCTCTGTTTTTCATCCTCTCCTTCTAATCAGGGGCTAATTCAGACCTGGGACACCAGGTGAGTGCAATTAACTACCAGGTAGAAATAAAAAACAGAAGTGTTTCGGCCCTCCAGGACCGGAATTAAAGAACCCTGACAAAGAGGAACCAGATAACCCCATAGCCAAGCTCTAGGGTTTTCTGTTCAGGGTTAAGATTTAAAGTGTTGGTCCCACGTTTCATGAGCTGAAATAAAAGATCCCAGAAATGTTCCATAAGCACAAAAAGCGTATTTCTCTCAAATGTTGTGCACACATTTGTTTACATCCCTGTTAGTGAGCATTTGTCCTTTGCTAAGATAATACATCCACCTGACAGGTGTGGCATATCAAGAAGCTGATTAAACAGCATGATCATTACACAGGTGCACCTTGTGCTGGGGACAATAAAAGGCCACAGATGTCTCAAGTTGAGGGAGCGTGCAATTGGCATGCTGACTGCAGGAATGTCCACCAGACCTGTTGCCAGATAATTGAATGTTCATTTCTCTACCATAAGCCATGGTAGCAGTGTGGTAATGGTATGGGCAGGCATAAGCTACGGACAACGAACACAATTGTATTTTATCAATGGCAATTTGAATGCACAGAGATACCGTGACGAGATCCTGAGGCCCATTGTCGTGCCATTCATCCGCCACCATCAACTCATGTTTCAGCATGATAATGCACAGCCTGTACACAATTCCTGGAAGCAGAAAATGTCCCAGTTCTTCCATGGCCTGCATACTCACCAGACATGTACAACAGTATATTCCAGTTCCTGCCAATATCCAGCAACTTCGCACAGACAACATTCCACAGGCCACAATCAACAGCCTGATCAACTCTATGTGAAGGAGATGTGTAGCGCTGCATGAGGCAAATGGTGTTCACACCAGATACTGACTGGTTTTCTGATCCACACCGCTACCTTTTATTTTTAAAGGTATCTGTGACCAACAGATCCATATCTGTATTCTCAGTCGTGAAATCCATAGATTAGGGCCTAATGAATTTATTTTCATTTACTGATTTCCTTATATGAACTGTAGCTCAGTAAAATCTTTGAAATTATTGCATGTTCCGTTTATATTTTTGTTCAGTGTAGTAATGTCCATCCCTTACTCCAACAGCAGACGTTTTCTAAAGACATCACCCTACAGTATCTGAAGAAAACTCCAAGATGTTTGTGTAAGGTTTGGTGACGTACCTCGATAAGCTTGTTGGCGTGCTCGCGGAACACCTGGGCGTATTCCTTCACCTCCTTCTCATTACCGTTCTTCGCCGCTTCGATCAGAACCAGCAGAGGAACGTTGGTCTCCAGGAACGAGTCAGAGACATGATCCATGACTGCCTTACGCAGCTACACAGAGACAGAGATAGGAGAACAAGAGAGAGAGAGAGAGAGAGAGAACAAGAGAGAGAGAGAGAGAGAGAGAAAGAGAGAGAGAGAGAGAGAGAGAGAGAGAGAGAGAGAGAGAACGAGAGAGAGAGAGAGAACGAGAGAGAACGAGAGAGAACGAGAGAGAACGAGAGAGAGAGAACGAGAGAGAGAGAGAACGAGAGAGAGAGAGAACGAGAGAGAGAGAGAACGAGAGAGAGAGAGAACGAGAGAGAGAGAGAACGAGAGAGAGAGAGAACGAGAGAGAGAGAGAGAACGAGAGAGAGAGAGAGAACGAGAGAGAGAGAGAGAACGAGAGAGAGAGAGAGAGAGAGAGAGAAGTCAGACAGTTGAACAGTAATATTAGCTGTACTAGAGGAGAACAGAAAGCCTCTGGCAGAGAAACTAAATATTTTGTCAAACCAACCTGTCTGTGAAGGTCTCTGGAGAAGGACTGGGAGGATAGAGGGAGAGAACAAAGATGGAGGGAGGAAGAGGAGAGGGAGTTGTACCAACCTGTCTGCGAAGGTCCCTAGTCTTCTTGGTCATCCTGTCGATGGCGGTGTTCAGAGCATCACTCCTGTCCTTCCTGCCAGCCTGGGGGGGAGAGAGAGAGAGACAGACAGAGACAGAGAGACAGAGAGACAGACAGAGACACACAGAGAGAGAGAGAGAGAGAGAGAGAGAGAGAGAGAGAGAGAGAGAGAGAGAGAGAGAGAGAGAGAGAGAGAGAGAGAGAGAGAGAGAGAGAGAGAGAGACAGAGAGACAGAGAGAGAGAGAGACAGAGAGAGAGAGAGAGACAGAGACAGAGACAGAGAGAGAGAGACAGAGAGAGAGAGAGAGACAGAGAGAGAGAGAGACAGAGAGAGAGAGAGAGAGAGAGAGAGAGAGAGACAGAAGGTTAGAGGCATAATGACTATTTCCACAGACTGAGACAGACAGCAATGTGGATGAAAGTCACTGAGGGATGAATCACAGACCTTTACAAGACAATGATTTATAATACAGAGATATAACTGAGATGGACCATAGATACATATGAACAACTACTGTTGGTTTAAAACCATTAAAGCAGAACTAAAAACAGACAGTTGACAGATATCATTAGTCAGGGAGAGAACAGTACAGATTTCATAGAGATTAGAGATGGTATTAGTCAGGGAGAGAACAGTACAGATCTCCGCCATTTTGCTCCTGCCCTAGTTGAGTTTCCCAGAGGATGGATTTTGGGTACATCACTTTTTCAACCAGTAAATGAGTCCCTTGGACTGTGGAGGGATATCAACTAAACGGAAATAAAGTGTAGTGTGTGGAGACTAATGATCACGGCAGCTTCTTCATATTGATTATTCCTCCACCTGCACCACGCCAAGCCTAGATGTTCTATGGGATTTAATTGGCCAACCAATCACCTTGCTCAGAAGTGATTTCCCTGTTCTGTTCTTCCTAAGGGTGTTCGGAGATTCAGATCAGGATGAGCTAACACGGCACAGGAGGAACTCCGGGAATAGCCGTCATTCCAACAGACTAAAGCAATTTTCTCTCTCGTTCCCTCATTCTCACACTGTGAATGAGTCTCACAAGGAGAAAGAGGGTGCATCCAAAATGTCACCCTATTCCCTTTGCAGTGCTCTATATTTCATCAGGGCCCGTAGGGAAGTAGTGCACTAAATAAGGAAAGGGTTGCCATTTGGGATGCAGATAAGAGTCTACCTCCGTAAGAGATGAGGGAGATGAGAGCAGACCGCCAAGCTAGGTGACATCACAACCAGTCACGTTCTACCACGGAGTGATCACCCTCGCTGTAGCCGATGTGAGCAAGACCTTTAAACAGGTCAACATTCACAAGGCCGCAGGGGCCTGACGGATTACCAGGACGTGTACTCAGAGCATGCGCTGACCAACTGGCAAGTGTCTTCACTGACATTTTCAACATCTCCCTGACTGAGTCTGTAATACCTACATGTTTCAAGCAGACCACCATAGTCCCTGTGCCCAAGAAAGTGAAGGTAACCTGCCTAAATGACTACAGACCCGTAGCACTCACGTCGGTAGCCATGAAGTGCTTTGAAAGGCTGGTCATGGCTCACATCAACACCATCTTCCCGGAAACCCTAGACCCACTCCAATTCGCATACCACCCCCCCCAACAGATCCACAGATGACACAATCTCAATCGCACTCCACACTTCCCTTTCCCACCTGGACAAAAGGAACACCTACGTGAGAATGCTATTCATTGACTACAGCTCAGCGTTCAACACCATAGTCCCCACAAAGCTCATCACTAAGCTAAGGACCCTGGGACTAAACACCTCCCTCTGCAACTGGATCCTGGACTTCCTGACGGGCCGCCCCCAGGTGTTAAGGGTAGGCAACAACACATCTACCACGCTGATCCTCAACAAGGGGGCCCCTCAGGGGTGCGTGCTCAGTCCCCTCCTGTACTCCCTGTTCACCCACGACTGTGTTGCCAGGCACGACTCCAACATCATCATCAAGTTTGCTGAAGACACAACAGTGGTAGGCCTGATCACCGACAAGACGGCCTATAGGGAGGAGGTCAGAGACCTGGCAGTGTGGTGCCAGGACAACAACCTCTCCCTCAACGTCAGCAAGACAAAGGAGATGATCGTGGACTACAGGAAAAGGGGGGATGAACAGGCCCCCATTCACATTGACGGGGCTGTAGTGGAGCAGGTCGAGAGTCTCAAGTTCCTTAGTGACCACATCACCAACAAACTACCATGGTCCAAACACACCAATACAGTCGTGAAGGGGGCACGACAACACCTTTTCCCCATCAGGAGACTGAAAAGATTTGGCATGGGTCCCCAGATCCTCAAAAGGTTATACAGCTGCACCATCGAGAGCATCCTGACTGGTTGCATCACTGCCTGGTATGGCACCTGCTCGGCATCTGACCGTAAGGTGTTACAGAGGGTAGTGCGTACGGCCCAGTACATCACTGGGGCCAAGCTTACTGCCATGCAGGACCTATATACTAGGCGGTGCCAGAGGAAGGCCCAAAAAAATTTCAGGGACCATAGGGCTCTGGTCAAAAGTAGTGCACTATGTAGGGAATAGGGTGACATTTGGGCTGCATCCAGAGAGAGAGAGAGAGAGAGAGAGAGGGATCAAGTCCTCATTAAAAGATAAGGTCGTAGTACTAGACTGTGACAGGCTACAGGAGAGGAGCAGGTTGTTAATAGAACTGAATAAATACACTGAACTGGAGCTGGCTAGCTTGTCATCAGCTTCCACTAACACCCCACAGAAGCAGACTGTTCCTATGCTATGCTAACCATTAACAGGTTAGCAAACAGGCTAGACAGCAAACTGTTATGCTAACATTAACTTACTAGTTAACGATATGCTATGCTATTATTAAGGCTAGCTAGGAGGATCCCATGCCATCATCATCAGGCTAGCTAACAAGCTCCTAATGAAAAGTGACCCCTGAAATCAGTGTTCAGCGAGCGCATGATAAAACAGTCACACTCAGGTCCTCCACTAGGAAACCACTCCACGCACTCACTCACTCACTCACTCCACCTAATGCCTCTGAACACTTGGGTTCAGAGACTGAGCAGCCAACAAGATAATCAGGTGCTGCTGACAGGTGACATGAAGATACAACTACAAATGTGTCCCAAATGGCACCCTATTCATGGCACCCTATTCATGGCACCCTATTCATGGCACCCTATTCCCTATACAGTGCACATAGGGCTCTGGTCAACAGTAGTGCACTATATAGGGACTAGGGTGCCATTTGGGACAGATGCTTGGTGGTGGGCTGGCTGGTAGGATAGGGGGGGATGGGGTGGGCAGGCTGGTAGGATAGGGGGGGATGGGGGTGGGCTGGCTGGTAGGATAGGGGGGGGATGGGGTGGGCAGGCTGGTAGGATAGGGGGGGATGGGGGTGGGCTGGCTGGTAGGATAGAGGGGGATGGGGTGGGCTGGCTGGTAGGATAGAGGGGGATGGGGTGGGCTGGCTGGTAGGATAGGGGGGGATGGTGGTGGGCTGGCTGGTAGGATAGAGGGGGATGGGGTGGGCTGGCTGGCTGGTAGGATAGGGGGGGATGGGGTGGGCTGGCTGGCTGGTAGGATAGGGGGGGATGGGGTGGGCAGGCTGGTAGGATAGGGGGGGATGGGGTGGGCAGGCTGGTAGGATAGGGGGGGATGGGGGTGGGCAGGCTGGTAGGATAGGGGGGGATGGGGTGGGCAGGCTGGTAGGATAGGGGGGGATGGGGTGGGCTGGCTGGCTGGTAGGATAGGGGGGGATGGGGTGGGCTGGCTGGTAGGATAGGGGGGGATGGGGTGGGCTGGCTGGCTGGTAGGATAGGGGGGGATGGGGTGGGCTGGCTGGTAGGATAGGGGGGGATGGGGTGGGCTGGCTGGTAGGATAGGGGGGATGGGGTGGGCTGGCTGGTAGGATAGGGGGGGATGGGGTGGGCTGGCTGGTAGGATAGGGGGGGATGGGGTGGGCAGGCTGGTAGGATGGGGGGGATGGGGTGGGCTGGCTGGCTGGTAGGATAGGGGGGGATGGGGTGGGCTGGCTGGTAGGATAGGGGGGATGGGGTGGGCTGGCTGGTAGGATAGGGGGGGATGGGGTGGGCTGGCTGGTAGGATAGGGGGGATGGGGTGGGCTGGCTGGTAGGATAGGGGGGGATGGGGTGGGCTGGCTGGTAGGATAGGGGGGGATGGGGGTGGGCTGGCTGGTAGGATAGGGGGGGATGGGGTGGGCTGGCTGGTAGGATAGGGGGGTATGGGGTGGGCTGGCTGGTAGGATAGGGGGGGATGGGGGTGGGCTGGCTGGTAGGTATAGGGGGGGATGGGGTGGGCTGGCTGGTAGGTATAGGGGGGGATGGGGGTGGGCTGGCTGGTAGGATAGG
Organism: Coregonus ussuriensis; assembly: GCA_031479575.1. Classification (NCBI taxonomy): domain Eukaryota; kingdom Metazoa; phylum Chordata; class Actinopteri; order Salmoniformes; family Salmonidae; genus Coregonus; species Coregonus ussuriensis. Next base: position 43,210,155 of record CM062475.1, on the reverse strand, counting down.
GGGGGATGGGGGTGGGCTGGCTGGTAGGATAGGGGGGGATGGGGGTGGGCTGGCTGGTAGGATAGGGGGGGATGGGGGTGGGCTGGCTGGTAGGATAGGGGGGATGGGGGTGGGCTGGCTGGCTGGTACGATAGGGGGGTATGGGGGTGGGCTGGCTGGCTGGTAGGATAGGGGGGTATGGGGGTGGGCTGGCTGGTACGATAGGGGGGGATGGGGGTGGGCTGGCTGGTACGATAGGGGGGGATGGGGGTGGGCTGGCTGGTACGATAGGGGGGTATGGGGTGGGCTGGCTGGCTGGTACGATAGGGGGGGATGGGGGTGGGCTGGCTGGTAGGATAGGGGGGTATGGGGGTGGGCTGGCTGGTACGATAGGGGGGGATGGGGGTGGGCTGGCTGGTACGATAGGGGGGGGATGGGGTGGGCTGGCTAGAAAGATGCAGGTTGAAAGTGAGTGGGAGAAAGAAGAGAGGAGACAGCTCAGGTCACTCGTAACACGGCTCCCTCCTTCCAAAGTGCTGAACGGAGTCAAAACATGAATGGAGCCAGCTAGCCAGACCCCCCCCCCCCCCCCCCAACCAAACCACAAATCAAAATCCACTTCTCAGCCAAACACCAAAAACGACAGGTGGTGGGAATTCGCCCCCGTCTATTACACCGTTCCAAACCATTCCAATTGAAGTTAAGAGCGGCTGCCCATACATTAGCATACTGTAAATGAAAGCAGTGCACTCTGGACAGATGTGAATTATGTATTACACCCCCTGCCTCCCTCCGATCAGACTATAGCATGCTCAGTTCAACCAAGGGGGGCTTTGCAGCATATTTCTACTGCTCTACCCCCTCCCTCGCTCACTCCATCTCTTCCTCCCCCTCTTCTCCGGGAGTCCAGGGATTCATAAAGAGCCATTTGTTTAATAATTATATTTTGTTTATGTCTGGCGTGTGTAGTGTGTAGTGTGTAGATATACAGCCAGTCAGACAACAGGCAGGCAAGCTGAAGATTTACAGTCTTGGTTGGTTCCAACATGGAGCTGCCGCAACATGTTGGGAGATAACAATATTCTGATGGTGACGAGTCAGCGGAAAGGAGGGAAGATGGAGAAAAAAAAATAGACGTGGAGAGGAATGAGGCTCGAACACTGTGAGCAAGTGTGCAAGGCGAGCGAGTGAGCAAGCGAGCGAGAGAGAGAGAGAGAGAGAAAACAGCGCTGATCATCGACGCCAGGCTGCCACCACTCTGTAGTGGTGAGTGGCTGCAACAAAAGCATAGAATAACATCCCAGGCTTTAAGACTCGTCTTTTCTCTCTGCCTGCGTCGTTAGCTGGCTGCTCTGAACGCACAGAGCCCATAGGAGGAGAGCAGCTCCCTCCAACACACCGATCGCTACAGTAGGATGCACTACTGGGATTGTGCTGGCAACCACACCACGGACCGACCAACCCAACGGGTCTCTGCCATCAACAAGTTAGGGACTGGACGGTTAGGGGACGGAGAGGACCCCCCCACCCCCCCCCCCCCCCCCCCCAGCCAAGAGGGGAACCATTTGATCCTCAATTAACCAATTGAGCTGACATCATTGCAGTGGTGGGGAAGGAGGGAACATCAGAGAGGCTGTGTTCCGAGCCAGGGCACTTTGGATGCAAATCATCAACTTTAAAAAACTATTGCTAAAATAAAAACACACCCCTTTTGATAATGTGGGATTAAAACTACAGAGGGAAAGAGGACAAATAGAAATTGCCAACATCAACCAGGGACATGGGATTTCAGATGTTGTTTCAATTGGGAGGGTTCAATAGCAACGCTGCTGCTTTATTCTTTCAGGAAGAGAAGAGCCCGGTTCCTTTTGTGATTCAGAAGGGCTTTTCTTTTCTCCGTTTGGATCTGTGTTCCATCTGCCTGCTTCGGGAGTCTGCTGCGGAAAAGGACAGTTGAATGCAGCCTCCGATGTGCACAAAAGAATGGGTAAGTTATCCTCTTTTATCCAGAGAGTCTGGACCTGAATAGGAAACAGAGTGAAAAGGAGGGGCTGAGGGCTAATAGGGGTATTCAAGGCTTTTCCATTTACTTCCAATGTCATCATCCTCTTCTTTCCCTTCTCTATGAGGGGGGGGGGGGTAGTCAAATTAAACGAACAACTGACGTGTTGTATAACAGCGCAAAATATTATATCTACATTGGCATGGCACATCGTTCAAAGCAAATTCTTAAAGATTGTTGAGTCAACTGAACTAATAGAAAAATCTATTGAATCAAAGGCATAATGATTATAGAAGCAGAGAGATGAGGAAAGAAAATTCTTTTAAAAAAGGAAAAGAACCTGCAGATCTTCTTCGTCGGATAATAACCAATTAGGACAAGTCAGAAGGGAAGGAAAATGAGCTGAACGGAGGGTGAGAAAAGTCCTCACCACTGCTGCATCCATCAACACATTAGCTTCACATGTAACAGAGAATCTCTCAGACAGGGCTTTTGTTCACCTCCCTCCTTTCCCTTGCTCGCCGTCAAAGTAAACTCCGAACACTCATGTTCATGTACACAGCAGTGATGCTATGCGGTCGATAGTATGTGAAATTCTGGAAGACTGAGAGGGGGGGGGGGGGGGGGGGGGGGGGAGCGCAAGAGAAAGATGAGAGGGAGGGAGGGAGAGGAGAATAAAAACTGTTACCAGATCAGCTTTCCCTCCCCTTGGTTGATTTTTATTATTATCTTTAAACCCCCCAGGTTTCCATTCAAGGTGGCCATTGGTGGGACCTGCACCAACGGCATTGTGCCTGTGTGTGATCAGCATGCTGCTGTGCCTGCCGTCTCCTGCGTCATGCACAACCTGCCCCCAGAAATGCCGCTGCGAGGACCAGCAGTTCTACTGTGACACCCAGGGATTAGAAGCGCCCCCGGACGGCGTTGACAGGGGGGCCCTGGGGTTATCGCTCCGCCACAACAGCGTCGCTGAACTCAGCCCGGACCAGTTCAATGGCTTCTCCCAGCTCACCTGGCTCCACCTGGACCACAACCAGATCACCACGGTGCATGAGGACGCCTTCCAGGGGCTCTACAAGCTCAAAGACCTCAACCTGAGCTCCAACCGGATCACCAAGCTGCCAAACACGACCTTCATCCATCTCATCAACCTACAGATCCTGGACCTGTCCTTCAACCAGATGACGGCGCTGGAGCCTGAGTTGTTTCATGGCCTCCGCAAGCTGCAGATCCTCCACCTGCGCTCCAACTCGCTGCGCACCACCCCCGTCCGGGCCTTCTGGGACTGCCGCAGCCTTGAGTACCTGGGTCTGTCCAACAACCGGCTGCGGAGCCTGGCCCGGAACGGCTTCGCTGGCCTCATTAAGCTCAGAGAGCTCCACTTGGAACATAACCAGCTGACTAAGATCAACCTGGCCCACTTCCCCCGCCTGGTGGCTCTGCAGTTCCTTTACCTGCAGTGGAACAAGATCTCCAACCTGACCTGCGGCATGGAGTGGACCTGGACCACGCTGGAGAAGCTGGACCTCACAGGGAACGAGATCCGGGTGCTGACCCCGGACGTGTTCGAGACGCTGCCCAACCTGAAGATCCTCCTACTGGATAACAACAAGCTAGACAGCCTGGACCCTCTGGTCATGGATATGTGGCTGTCTCTAGGTACCGTGGGGCTGTCCAGCAACCTTTGGGAATGTACCAAACGGATCTGCTCCCTGGCCACTTGGCTGAGCACCTTTAAGGGGAGGTGGGAACACTCCATCCTGTGCCACACCCCCGAGTACGCCCAGGGCGAGGAGATACTGGATGCCGTTTATGGATTCCAGCTTTGTCTGAATTTTACGGCGCCGCCACCGGTCGTCTTGACCACAAGCACATTGTCAATGGCCACGGATGCGCCAAAAGTCACGACGGCGGAGGCCACCAGCTCGCTGTTAGGAGTAATGCAGCAGACACCCACGCAGGACTTCTATGGGGATTTTGGGCACTTTACGACCATAACGACGACGACGACGACGACTGCCACGCCGCGCACCGCCCCGGCAACCACCGCCCCTACAGTGGAGGGCGGGGGCGGAGAGGTGGGAGTCACGGAGGACTTCTCGGAGACGGACAACACGGTCCTAACCCAGAGGGTGATCATTGGAACTATGGTCCTTCTGTTTTCCTTCTTCCTCATTATTTTCATTGTGTATATCTCACGGAAGTGCTGCCCTCCTACCATGCGCAGGATACGCCAGTGCTCGGCCATGCAGAACAGCCGTCAGATGAGGACCCAGCAGCGGCAGCAAATGGCGGACCTGGCCACGCAGGTACCCTATAACGAGTACGAGCCCAGCCACGAGGAGGGAGCGCTGGTCATCATCAACGGCTACGGGCAGTGCAAGTGTCAGCAGCTGCCTTATAAAGAGTGTGAAGTATAAACTATGTATTCCTCCTGCAGCAGCAGCAGCATATGGGATGTTTACCATTCTGACCATTTCAAAATGATACAGGGTTTCTTTTTTGCTTTTGTCCCCCCAGTTTATACAAAAAACAAAAAGAAAAAAAAAAGCATTATTTCTACTCACTAGCTTTGAGAAATCAATGAGATTAGTATATTGAGTGGGGGAGTTGATGACTGGTGGTTGGAACGGACAGTGACGAGATGTAGTAGAGATATTCACACATTTATTTTTATATGAACGCAAGAATGTTCATATCAAAGCTGTGGGCAATCAGTCGCCACAGGAAAAAAAACCGGTAGAGACAGATGTGTCACCCCATTATTAGTAGTCACTATATTCCGCAGCACAGAGAAGACGAAATCTTTAGCCAAAAAAATGTCTGGCGACTGATCCTTCTACAAAAGAGACTGAAAAGCTACAGATTCATTTCCAAGGGGAATCACGGTAGCCACAGTATGTCACTATCACAAGCACTTGTTGGTACAGTACTGATTATATGGGGTTGGTTATTAAATGCAAAGCATTTTTATTCAAATTTGTTCATTTTTTTTTTTGTAAATTACTATGAACATTGAATAAATGTTTATTTATGACACAATCTGAATTAAACCTCCAACAGAAAATGTAATCTGCTAAACATTACTTGGTTGCTATTTATGTTTCAAAAACATGCATTTCCTTCTACTCTCCGTCTCTCTCTGGATCCAAACAGGACCTTTCCATTTTGGTCAGTGAACGCCCACGATAGCCTTCTTGTCTTAAAATGGATTCGATAAAGTCCATTGCCTCCCATTAAAGCTAAAAGCTTAGCACTGTACGTGGAAAGGTTAACGTCCAGTAACTGCTTAGCCAAAACCATCCGTCTACAGTCTATGAGATGTGGAGCTGTAGAAGGCCATGTAAACACTCCTTCATCATCATCGGCTACGGTATTAAAAGAGATGAGATCAGTGTGACGACCTGCTAGACAGATACCAGCGTCCTCACTGACAGTAACGGAGCCGCAGCTTAACCTTTTTCTACTGCCGTTTATTGATGCAATAGACGCCAGGGGCCAACATCCACACACGAGGTAGAAGTTTCTGGAAAGGTAGTAGCAGATGTCTAGCTAGTACAGAGAGACGGAGTAATGATGAACAACGAAAAAACCCATTCTGCTCTGCACAGTGAGTCTCTCTCTCTCTCATGCTGAAAATACATTTGTCCCATGGGGATTCCCAGTCGTGTTCGAGCTCACAGCCAGCCTACTATGTAGAAACACAGACCCTAATCAACTCTGACAGCGTCAACATTGAACCAATTAAGGACAGGCAAAAATAATCTAATACTCTGTCGCACACACCAATGATCCAACGAAATGTAGCTTGCTACTGCTGCCAGTCGGTCGTCCACTCAAAAACACAGTTGGTAGAAACATACATCACTCAACACTGCCAACTAGGGCATTTATCTCCGTATCGCGAATCCTGCTCTTGTGAGATACTGTCAAGCCAGGCTGACATTTCCCTTTGGGCAGAAAGGAGGAGGGGGGGGGGGGGGGGGGGGGGGGGGCAGGCAGAAGGAGGGGGGGGGGGGGACAGGCAGAAAGGAGGAGGGGGGGAAACAGGCAGAAAGGGGGAGAGGGGGGGAAACAGGCAGAAAGGAGGAGGGGTGACAGGCAGAAAGGAGGAGGGGTGACAGGCAGAAAGGAGGAGGGGTGACAGGCAGAAAGGAGGAGAGAGGTGCCGTTGACTGTAGATAATTACCCTGCACAGCAACATGGGATTTTACAAGAGAGGCCCTACGTTAAACTGCAGAGAATCTCCCCTGAATGCGAATGCAGCTCGTGTGATAAGCAAACAGAGGGGAGAGGAGTGCCGCTAAGGCTGGGGCTCAGGGCTGAGGCAGAGGAGGCTGAGAGGCAGGTTTAGGACACATTGGTATGCAGCACAGAGAGGATATGCATTAGCATCAGACTAAAGCAGCCACCGCTGCAGCGCCCCTCTCTCCCCCTCCCTCCACAGGTCGTTTTGTGCTCTGTTTGGAAGGTAGGGGGCATGGAGAGAGAGGTGGGGGAAGGAGGGGGATGGGAAGGAGGGAGAGAGAGGTGGGGGAAGGAGGGAGAGAGAGGTGGGGGAAGGAGGGGGATGGGAAGGAGGGAGAGAGAGGTGGGGGAAGGAGGGGGATGGGAAGGAGGGAGAGAGAGGTGGGGGAAGGAGGGGGATGGGAAGGAGGGAGAGAGGTGGGGGGAGGAGGGGGATGGGAAGGAGGGAGAGAGAGGTGGGGGAAGGAGGGGGATGGGAAGGAGGGAGAGAGGTGGGGGGAGGAGGGGGATGGGAAGGAGGGAGAGAGAGGTGGGGGAAGGAGGGGGATGGGAGTGAGGGAGAGAGGTGGGGGAAGGAGGGGGATGGGAAGGAGGGAGAGAGAGGTGGGGGAAGGAGGGGGATGGGAAGGAGGGAGAGAGAGGTGGGGGAAGGAGGGAGATGGGAAGGAGGGAGAGAGAGGTGGGGGGAGGAGGGGGATGGGAAGGAGGGAGAGGGAGGGGGATGGGAAGGAGGGAGAGGGATGGGAAGGAGGGAGAGGGAGGGGGATGGGAAGGAGGGGTAGAGGGGGGTTAGCGAGGATAGACAGATAAGCCAGGGGGGGGGGGGGGGGGGGGGGCAGGGAGCAGTTGTGCATCCAAATTGCACCCTATCCCCTACACAGTGCACCAATTTAGACCAGTGCCCTATGGGTTCTGGTTAAAAGTAGTGCACAATATAGGATAGTGTGTTATTTGGGACGAACGCCAGAATGACAAACAGTGTCCGCACCTTGGGGCTAGGACAACGGGGAGGATAACAACTTGGCAATGTGGAGCCAAAACCAATTACTCCTCCTCCCCTCATAGAAAAACATTAAATCAACAAACAAAAATAATGAAATCAATGAAAAAGAAAGCAAGTGAGATGGAGCGTGAGAAAGTTAACTATGACAGTTTAGGAATTGGCACTGGCTCAGAATCCCGGTTTGTTGAGCAGCTTTTAGACAACTTCTATTAGAAGAGAGAAGGGGTACTTTGAAGTCGTCCATCTACAAAGATTTGGATATGCTTTAGAATAGACAGAGAGGGAGTCTTGATCGAAGTGACTGGAGATGGGACGGAAGGAGAGGAAGGACGGACCCTAGAGGACGCTATGAAGTGTCACCGGTGTTGAAACAGGCAGTCTTCTGACGGAGCCAAGCTAACCCAAGGCTTTTTCAAAAGTACTGCACTATAAAGGCAATAGTGTGCTATTTGGGACGCAACCCTGGTCACAGTGACAGGGCAGGTAATGTCAACAGTGACGTGGTCTCACTAGGAGTCCTAAACATGCTCACAACTTCCAGCAGAGAGAGCGGGAGAAAATAGGGCTTAAGTTCTTATTGGTTCAATTAAATCAGATCATGAACAACGCACTCCAGTGTTCTACAAGACAAATCTGGTGGCAGAGAGAGGAGAGGATGTCCCCCAAACGGCACCATACACCCTTAATAGTCCCACTACTTTGGACACTTCTTAAGGGAATGGCGTGCCATTTGGGACGCAGGCGGAGCCGATGTAGAAACTAGATCTTATCAGGTGGAGCAGAGCCGAGCAGGAGGCAACAGGTGATCCAACCATCCATCCACACAGCAACAGACTGTTTCAGTCAGTCACATAACTCAAAAAGGTTTTTGGAGTCATTATTCAAATTGTTGTTCCATTGTAGTTTTTTTCTCCAAACTAAGCCTCGTCGTCACGCACTCCCATCTTGATGTCTCTGAAAAAACTATTTTGATTTACTTATTTTTTTTTCTATCAAGGCTAAGAACTGCTTTACTGTTGTCCCTTCCGAAATGTCATGCATGTTCCAAGAAACCAGTCCGAGCTGACTTCAGTCTCAATGTCATTCAGATAAAAACAGAAGCCTTATTTCTAAATTAATGGCCCACGGATGGATAACAGGGACAGGAGAGAGAGAGAGTGAATAGTAGTATATTTTCTTGGGAGGGAAGGAAAGAAGAAGTGTTGACAAACATTTGACATCTAACTGTTAAAGATTGCAGCTTGTTATAAGTGATTGAAATGAAACCACAATTTGTAGAAATATGCCTCCATTTTCACATTCCGGCAAGTTCTGTCAAGTTCGTTTTTTTTTGGGTTGTTATCTTGTGATATTCTGAAGCCCTGCTCTCACTCCACCTCCCCGATAACCTCTGGGCCAAATGAATGCTGTTCTCTCCTCTTCCCTCCCCGATAACCTCTGTATTGTAATATGTACCATTTCATATCTGTAAAGTGGATAAGATGTTGCAAAACTGAAACATATCTTTTTTTTTTCTTTTTTTTTTCCCCCCTTAAAACATATATTTTTAAATAAAAATGGTTCCAATTAATTTGGTTATAAATGAGTGAAGCTTATTATATGACTTTCTCCCTCTTCAAACCGTCAGCCTTGGTGGGTCTTCACCATCAGCACAGGAATCAACCAAGAGTTGGCATGTTGGCTGGTTGATCGGCCTTTGTCCTGCAGGCTAAACGTGTCCTAAAATGGAGATGATCCCTCCGTGATTCCTGTTTATGAAACAACTTCCATTATGATCCCCACCCTGGTTTCTGCCTGTATATTCTAAAACGGGGAGGTGACATTACAGAAGAGGGTTGGTTGTCATGAGAGAACAGATCTTTTCTAAGAGTAAAGAGGTTGGATATCATTCCAACCAACCAGGCACTTTTCCTGTCTGAAATGGCATCATGTTCCCTATATAGTAAACTAGAGCCCATAGGGTTCTGGTCAAAAGTAGTGCACTGTATTAAATAGGGTGACATTTGGGAGGCAACCCCAAGATTAAATGCCGCCCGAATAACTCCCATCAAATGGCCCGGGACATTTGTGAGAGCCTTCTCCAGTGGAGCGGTTAAGACTACCATGATAAAACACACAATGATTGACATTGGTTGGAAGTGATTATTTAAACAAAACAGGAAGAAAAAAAAAAAGGGGGGAGGAAAGGAGGAAGTACCTCAGTTCGGCTGGAGACTTATGTGTCCTATTTTATTTGGTACATTTGTTTTTTTGCTTGACGTTTTTTCTTCTTCTGCTAGTTACTGTGAAGAGAGGGTCTTTCAGACAGTGCAGTGTGCACAGCGCCCCTGTTGTGTTATGATGCAGGGGTCTGGAGCATGCTACTAAGTGCACTGGCTATTATGTAGCCGTTGTCGTCGGTGGATTTCAGGAGGAGGGGTGAGGCTGCATTAAACTGCTGTAGAGGAGTTGAGACTCCAGCTGCGTCCCAAATGCCACCCCTATTCTTTATGCCATTATAGTGCATTACTTTTGACCGGCCCCCAATAGTGCTCCGGTCTAAAGCAGTGCGCTATATAGGCAACAGGGTGACATTTGGGACGCAACCTTAAAAACTACAAAACAGGGTCAAGTCAGACTTCGCTAGCTAACCTACACGATAGGTGTGTGTGCGGCGCGGTGAACACGCGTAACAGCAGCCACGGTGAACAAATCTCCATGGCTAATGTACCTCATCCACCCCTTCACGCCAGACAAGGACAAAAGCACTACTGAGTAACGCAATCCTGTTTCTTCAGACGGACGATGGAGTCAGGCAGGGGAGAGAGCGTCAGCATGACGGTAGGAACGTGGCACTACTCCCACAGTAGCTCAATTGGTAGAGCACGGCGCTTGTTACGCCAGGGTAGTGGGTTCGATCCCCGGGACCACCCCATATGTAAAAATCACAATGATTTATGGGTGAAGCGGTGCTTTTCAGACCAACTGTGACTCAAGCCCATCTCAGCGGGCGCTAGTAGCTGGGCAGCTATAGGCTCAGGGAGGACGTCTGCAACACTCTGCACCGCTGGACTTCCTCTTCAGGCTCACCAACCCAAGCTATTAACACAAAAGGTCACATTTTAATTTGGCGTTGGCCCCATCTGTCAGGGGTTGTCCCATTTGGACAAGATGAAAACATGGGAGAGAGAGAAACTCTGGCTGGAGATGGATTTAGCTAGAGGAGGCTTCTGAGAGGATTATACGGTACAGAGAGAGAGGGTTGAGGACCGATAAGATCTTTATCTTCAAAACATTTGTCCATTTCTGGGTTTGTCAGCGAGCATCTTTCCAATTAACAGTAAGGGTGAGATGTCAGTCACTAGAGAGAGGCCAGACTGCAGAAGAAGAAGCACTCCCAGGATTGGTGGAGAGTGGGCTCAGCTAAGATGTTCCCATATAAGAAAAGAAAAGCCTTTTATGCTTACTCCTTCCCGCTGACGGATGTTAATTTGCTTCCTTTGTTAACAGAGTTAGAGAAAGATGAAAGTTACTTTTAGTCTGTTGTTTTTTAGTCTGATAGCGAGGGCCTGAGGAAGGCAGGCAGGCAGGCAGACAGACAGGGGGGCCTGGGTAAGGGGTGAAGGACACTGATTCTTCCGTGTTTGGTATCTGCTATTAAAAGGTGGCTGTAGAAGCCCGGCCCGGTGTAGTCGTTGCTCATTCTGGCTGATCAAAGCTCTCTACAAAAGGGAAGTGATGGCTGGGGTAGCTACGCAGCACCATGAAAAGAGGAGAAAAGAGGAGGGGAAGGGAAGAAGGAAAGAAAAAAAAAAATCAGCTTTCCATAATAATGTTTTATTGAACTGAAGCTACCCACACCAAGTTAATGTTCTTATCTAAAAGGTTGCTTATTAGAATATATATATCATATATATATATCATATCTATATATATCATATCTATATCTATATATATATCTATATATATATATATATATATATCTATATATATATATATATATATATCTATATATATATCTATATACATATCTATATATATATCTATATATATATCTATATATCTATATATATATATCTATATATCTATATATATATATCTATATATATATATATATATATATATATCTATATATATATCTATATATATATATATATATATACATATATACACATATATACACACACACAGTGGGGAGAACAAGTATTTGATACACTGCCGATTTTGCAGGTTTTCCTACTTACAAAGCATGTAGAGGTCTGTAAATTTTATCAACTGTGAGAGACAGAATCTAAAACAAAAATCCAGAAAATCACATTGTATGATTTTTAACTAATTAATTTGCATTTTATTGCATGACATAAGTATTTGATACATCAGAAAAGCATAACTTAATATTTGGTACAGAAACCTTTGTTTGCAATTACAGAGATCATACGTTTCCTGTAGGTCTTGACCAGGTTTGCACACACTGCAGCAGGGATTTTGGCCCACTCCTCCATACATACCTTCTCCAGATCCTTCAGGTTTCGGGGCTGTCGCTGGGCAATACGGACTTTCAGCTCCCTCCAAAGATTTTCTATTGGGTTCAGGTCTGGAGACTGGCTAGGCCACTCCAGGACCTTGAGATGCTTCTTACGGAGCCACTCCTTAGTTGCCCTGGCTGTGTGTTTCGGGTCGTTGTCATGCTGGAAGACCCAGCCACGACCCATCTTCAATGCTCTTACTGAGTGAAGGAGGTTGTTGGCCAAGCCAAGATCTCGCGATACATGGCCCCATCCATCCTCCCCTCAATACGGTGCAGTCGTCCTGTCCCCTTTGCAGAAAAGCATCCCCAAAGAATGATGTTTTCCACCTCCATGCTTCACGGTTGGGATGGTGTTCTTGGGGTTGTACTCATCCTTCTTCTTCCTCCAAACACGGCGAGTGGAGTTTAGACCAAAAAGCTCTATTTTTGTCTCATCAGACCACATGACCTTCTCCCATTCCTCCTCTGGATCATCCAGATGGTCATTGGGAAACTTCAGACGGGCCTGGACATGCGCTGGCTTGAGCAGGGGGACCTTGCGTGCGCTGCAGGATTTTAATCCATGACGGCGTAGTGTGTTACTAATGGTTTTCTTTGAGACTATGGTCCCAGCTCTCTTCAGGTCATTGACCAGGTCCTGCCGTGTAGTTCTGGGCTGATCCCTCACCTTCCTCATGATCATTGATGCCCCACGAGGTGAGATCTTGCATGGAGCCCCAGACAGAGGGTGATTGACCGTCATCTTGAACTTCTTCCATTTTCTAATAATTGCGCCAACAGTTGTTGCCTTCTCACCAAGCTGCTTGCCTATTGTCCTGTAGCCAATCCCAGCCTTGTGCAGGTCTACAATTTTATCCCTGATGTCCTTACACAGCTCTCTGGTCTTGGCCATTGTGGAGAGGTTGGAGTCTGTTTGATTGAGTGTGTGGACAGGTGTCTTTTATACAGGTAACAAGTTCAAACAGGTGCAGTTAATGCAGGTAATGAGTGGAGAACAGGAGGGCTTCTTTAAGAAAAACAAACAGGTCTGTGAGAGCCGGAATTCGTACTGGTTGGTAGATGATCAAATACTTATGTCATGCAATAAAATGCAAATTAATTACTTTAAAATCATACAATGTGATTTTCTGGATTTTTCTCTCTCACAGTTGAAGTGTACCTATGATAAAAATTACAGACCTCTACATGCTTTGTAAGTAGGAAAACCTGCAAAATCGGCAGTGTATCAAATACTTGTTCTCACCACTGTGTGTGTGTGTATATATATATATATATATATATATATATATATATATATATATATATATATATATTTATTTTTTACCAGAGCACAACCCCATACTGTTCCTAGAGGCACAGGAACCAGTCAGAAAAGAGGGATATCCGGCCCCATGCTGCCAGACCCTGAAGTAGGAGCGTCTCAATTGCATCACACACTGGATGTGGTCCATCCATAGCAACCAGGGTGGAACCTCTAGCTCAGACCAATCACTTACTGAGGGAGAAATATGGTCCAGGAATACCAACACACTAGGGATGATAATGATTAAGCGTTAGTTGGGTTAGCCAGCGAAAATACATTTCACCGGTCATGCTTATCAGTCTATAGGTTCATTTACATCATTTTGTGGAATAAAATTGGTGTCAGAATGTAACAAATCTCGTCAGTCATGAAAACAGGAACCGTGTATTGGTCGACCGGAATTATTATTTTGCCGAAAATAGTAATGTACAGTGAGTTTAAAGAGTTAGAAAGTAACTTTATTATGTCAACTAATGGCTGTCTCTAGCCAGATAGTTAGAACGTAGCTTTCAGATGTCAACTAATGGCTGTCTCTAGCCAGATAGTTAGAACGTAGCTTTCAGATGTCAACTAATGGCTGTCTCTAGCCAGATAGTTAGAACGTAGCTTTCAGATGTCAACTAATGGCTGTCTCTAGTCAGATAGTTAGAACGTAGCTTTCAGATGTCAACTAATGGCTGTCTAGCCAGATAGTTAGAACGTAGCTTTCAGATGTCAACTAATGGCTGTCTCTAGCCAGATAGTTAGAACGTAGCTTTCAGATGTCAACTAATGGCTGTCTCTAGTCAGATAGTTAGAACGTAGCTTTCAGATGTCAACTAATGGCTGTCTCTAGTCAGATAGTTAGAACGTAGCTTTCAGATGTCAACTAATGGCTGTCTCTAGTCAGATAGTTAGAACGTAGCTTTCAGATGTCAACTAATGGCTGTCTCTAGCCAGATAGTTAGAACGTAGCTTTCAGATGTCAACTAATGGCTGTCTCTAGCCAGATAGTTAGAACGTAGCTTTCAGATGTCAACTAATGGCTGTCTCTAGCCAGATAGTTAGAACGTAGCTTTCAGATGTCAACTAATGGCTGTCTCTAGTCAGAGTGAGCCATGAGCAAGCAGAGTGGAGACTCGTTGCTAGGCAACTCACAGACGCAGGCTACAGGGAGCAGTGGAGCCGTGGGAGAGAGGAGCATCGTGAAGCAGCTAACCGCTAAGCTAGCTGTTTCTCAGCATTTCTCTCCTGTTGTACTGGTTTTCATATCAACTTTATTTTGTTGTCCAGAAGCCAAAAAGGCACAATTCTAGTCATTAACAACCAATCCTAGTTGCGGCAAGTTTCAAACAGAGATATTCAAACGGAGCTGGCATCGTTGCAGCCGGAGCAGGAGATGATCGTGGACGTCAGGAAACAGCAGAGGGTGCACCCCCCTATCCACATCGACGGGACCGCAGTGGAGAAGGTGGAAAGCTTCAAGTTCCTTGGCGTACACGTCACGACAAACTGAAATGGTCCACCCACGCAGACAGTGTGGTGAAGAAGGCGCAACAGAGCCTCTTCAACCTCAGGAGGCTGACGAAATTCGGCTTATCACCTAAAACCCTCACTAACCCAAACAGCAATAGGCTAGGCATATTGACATGGGAGAGATACATAACGCAATCACAGGTGTTATTCGAGAGGGCTAAGACAACAACTGGTAATGCCGACGAAAGTTTGGGCTGAGGCTAAACAGGATGGGGTACCGTGTAAAGGAACAGTCCAGCAGGCATTAGCTGTGTAGCTGAGTGATCATAAGGTCCAGTGAACAGCAATAGGTGAGACCGGGAGCAGTTCGTAGGCTGCTACAGCACAGGCGAGCAGGAGGCACAGCTGTTGATTGGGCGTGCTAGCGGGCCGGGGCTAGCAGATGGATCTTCGTGGTCGTCGCAACGAGAAGCCTGTCGAAACCACATCAGACGATTACGTCGGCAGACCAGTCGTGATGGATCGGCGGGGCTCCGTGTCGACACTAGGAGGTCGCGTCCGGTTGACAGAGAGGTAGATAGCCGGGAGATGGGCCTGGCTCGAGGCTAGCTCAAGGCTAACTGGTGCTAGCTTTGGGACAAGTGGTGATTAGTGGTGATTAGCCAACAACAGCCATTCGGTTGCAGCTAGCTAGTTGCGATGATCCGGTGTTAAAGGTCCAGTGATTCAGTGATTCCGGCAGAAAATCCGATATGCTCTGGGTCGATAACGCGCTGTGCAGACTGGCCGATAATAGTCCAGGCTAGAGCTGGCTGGTAGGTAGTGCAGGCCACGGACAGTGGTGAAGACCGCTAACGGTGGCTAATAGCAAGTAGCTAGTTAGCTGGCTAGCTGGCTAGTTTCAGCCAGAGGTTCTGGATAAAAGGTATGAAGAAATAATAGAATCCGTTCCACATTGGGTGAGGCGGGTTGCAGGAAAGTATATTTAGTTAAAGGATGAAAGGGAGATAGAGAAATATATACAAATAAAATACAAAAAAAACTAAACAGGCTAATTACACGAGGACACAACATAATACACGACCACACTGCTATGCCATCTTGGAAATTTTATAACATCTACTAAACACGTGTATGTGACAAATGAAATTTGATTTGATTTGCAGAACAGGGTTTTTCCTCTAATTGCATTTTGGCAAATGTTTGAAAATGATGTATTCCATCGTCTTCTTCATTACAGTGGTTGCATGTTCAATAATATTAGAGGATAGGCTTGCTATTGTTATGATCTTTAAGCTCTTAATTAAAAAAGCAAGTTCCTTCCATGCATAGTATTGATTGTTTTTAACGAATGTAACTGTTTGCTAAGCGGTTAAATGGGGGTTGGTTAGTCGGCAACAACATTTACCGAAATGTGCATCCCTACAACACAGACAGCTAGGCTACACATGCACACACAGGCCTCCAGGTTGAGGTGAAACAAATGATTAAAACCCCTAACCTCCAGATAGACATGTTTCGAGAGGAGCAGAGAGATTTATCTGAAGGTGCCCTCTGCAGTATTAAGGTGAGCAGGCGTCCCAGGTCCCAACACGGCTGTACCTGCCTTATCCACCTGTTAACACCATGCCAATTTCAATAGCAGGTTATTATTCTTTTGTTTTTTTTGTTTTGTTAATCAGGCTAATGGGTGGCCGGCCTGGGCAATATATATTAAGCAGCGTACTGCAGCCAGGCAGAGAGACAGGGAAAGTGGTACTGCGCAGCATATTAGGATAATTAAGGTGGCAGGTAAGGATTAGAAAAAGGATTAGGGTTAGCTAGAATGCTCTCCTGACCTGTTCAGGTCATAGCTGTCCTCCCTCTAGTCACAGGGTTGTGTCTGACACCCTATGTCCCTATATAGTGCACTGCTTTAAAGCTCTAGTTAAAAGTACTGCACTAAAACAGGGACAATGCTGATGGCTGTCTGTCCATCCGTCCGTCCGTCCCGGTCTGTCCACTCAGGGACGCCACCTAGTGTCCGTGTCTGGTTATATTTAATGCGTTTGTCTCATCTGTTTAAATCTGTTCTAAATGTGCTTTATAAGGGCGCATGGAAAGTCAATCATCGAGCAGATTTTAAGTGTAGAACAACCTTGAGGGACGAACATGCGGACATTCACGCCTGCCATCAAACTGACATTAAAATGAGGTCGTAATGGATAGGAAGTCTGTGGGAGCGGTATGTGTTTTAAAAAGGGCCCATTTTCACACAGCAGTATTTTTGCGGCACATAATGTCACATCTGAAATACCACCATGTAATACAGATCAACTGAAGCGGCTGTTAATGTAGCCTAGCAGATCATCAAAAGGCATCTTTTCCAATATGTCATCTGACAGAGGGCCTCCCTGTCATATTTATGTGAATGTGCAAACGTGACCTTTATATTTTAATTTAATGCACAAAACCCTACTAGCTCCAGAACAGACTGTCAGTTAGGTGTGAGGTAGAGAAGTCATGCTGGCAGTCTTTGTAAAACAGAGCACAGCTCCTATAAAGGACACCTGCCAATTATCCTGAAGGGCGAGTGTCTCCAAACAACAGAGAGAGCCGCTGGGAGAGAAAGCAAAGTAGTTGTCCATCATCTGTTTACCGGCCTCCCTCAGAGTGAGAGGAGAGGAGAGGAGAGAGAGTGGAGAGGAGAGGAGAGGAGAGGAGTGAGAGGAGAGAGGAGAGAGAGGAGAGGAGAGGAGAGGAGAGGAGAGGAGTGAGAGGAGAGGAGAGAGTGGAGAGGAGAGAGTGGAGAGGAGTGAGAGGTGAGAGTGGAGAGAAGAGGAGAGAGGAAAGAGAGTGGAGAGGAGAGAGGAGAGGAGGGAGAGGAGAGGAGAGAGAGGAGAGGAGAGGAGACGAGAGGAGAGGAAATGAGAGGAGAGGAAATGAGAGGAGTGGAGAGGAGAGGAGTGGAGAGAGTGGAGAGAGGAGAGGAGAGGAGAGGAGAGGAGAGGAGAGGAGAGGAGAGGAGAGAGAGAGAGTGAGAAGAGAGAGGAGTGGAGAGGAGAGGAGTGGAGAGGAGAGAGTGGAGAGGAGAGGAGAGAGAGTGAGAAGAGAGAGGAGAGGAGAGGAGAGGAGAGGAGAGGAGAGGAGAGGAGAGGAGAGGAGAGGAGAGGAGAGGAGAGGAGAGGAGAGGAGAGGAGAGGAGAGGAGAGGAGAGGAGAGGAGAGGGAGTGCCAAGTCTGGCAGGGGGAGCATTCATCTTTAACACAGTGATCGGTCTTAAGGTGTCAAATCGGGACCGTTGACAGATGCCTCCCAGTTAATAAACAATGGGCAATATTTGTCTCTATTTGGCCAAGACTGGGAGGAAATGGATAAAGACAGCGGGCTCATCAGGCCACTAGTGAACAGGCTGGAGGAGACTCCTGAACCACCGCAGGTTAGAGGTGGTAGAGTCAGGAGGAGGAGGAGGTAGAGTCAGGAGGAGGAGGAGGTGGTAGAGACAGGAGGAGGAGGAGGAGGTAGAGTCAGTAGGAGGAGGAGGAGGAGGTGGTAGAGTCAGGAGGAGGAGGAGGAGGTGGTAGAGTCAGGAGGAGGAGGAGGTAGTGGTAGAGTCAGGAGGAGGAGGAGGTAGAGTCAGGAGGAGGAGGAGGAGGTGGTAGAGTCAGGAGGAGGAGGAGGTAGTGGTAGAGTCAGGAGGAGGAGGAGGTAGAGACAGGAGGAGGAGGAGGTAGAGTCAGGAGGAGGAGGTGGTAGAGACAGGAGGAGGAGGAGGAGGTGGTAGAGTCAGGAGGAGGAGGTGGTAGAGTCAGGAGGAGGAGGATGGTAGAGTCAGGAGGTAGGATGGTAGAGTCAGGAGGAGGAGGAGGTAGAGACAGGAGGAGGAGGAGGTGGTAGAGTCAGTAGGAGGAGGAGGTGGTAGAGTCAGGAGGAGGAGGAGGAGGAGGTGGTCGAGTCAGTAGGAGGAGGAGGAGGTGGTAGAGTCAGTAGGAGGAGGTGGTAGAGTCAGTAGGAGGAGGTGGAGGAGGAGGTGGTAGAGTCAGTAGGAGGAGGTGGTAGAGTCAGGAGGAGGAGGTGGTAGAGTCAGTAGGAGGAGGTGGTAGAGTCAGGAGGAGGAGGTGGTAGAGTCAGTAGGAGGAGGTGGTAGAGTCAGGAGGAGGAGGTGGTAGAGTCAGGAGGAGGAGGAGGAGGAGGTGGTCGAGTCAGTAGGAGGAGGTGGTAGAGTCAGTAGGAGGAGGTGGAGGAGGAGGTGGTAGAGTCAGTAGGAGGAGGTGGTAGAGTCAGGAGGAGGAGGTGGTAGAGTCAGTAGGAGGAGGTGGTAGAGTCAGGAGGAGGAGGTGGTAGGTAGAGTCAGTAGGAGGAGGTGGTAGAGTCAGGAGGAGGAGGTGGTAGAGTCAGGAGAGGAGGAGGAGGAGGAGGTGGTCGAGTCAGTAGGAGGAGGTGGTAGAGTCAGGAGGAGGAGGTGTGGTAGAGTCAGTCAGGAGGAGGAGGAGGTGGTAGAGTCAGGAGGAGGAGGAGGAGGAGGTGGTAGAGTCAGGAGAGGAGGTGGTAGAGTCAGTAGGAGGAAGAGGAGGAGGTGGTAGAGTCAGTAGGAGGAGGAGGAGGTGGTAGAGTCAGTAGGAGGAGGAGGAGGAGGTGGTAGAGTCAGTAGGAGGAGGAGGAGGTGGTAGAGTCAGTAGGAGGAGGAGGAGGTGGTAGAGTCAATAGGAGGAGGAGGAGGAGGTGGTAGAGTCAGTAGGAGGAGGAGGAGGAGGTAGAGTCAGTAGGAGGAGGTGGTAGAGTCAGTAGGAGGAAGAGGAGGAGGTGGTAGAGTCAGTAGGAGGAAGAGGAGGAGGTGTAGAGTCAGTAGGAGGAAGAGGAGGAGGTGGTAGAGTCAGTAGGAAGGAGGAGGAGGTGGTAGAGTCAGTAGGAGGAAGGAGGAGGTGGTAGAGTCAGTAGGAGGAGGAGGAGGAGGTGGTAGAGTCAGTAGGAGGAAGAGGAGGAGGTGGTAGAGTCAGTAGGAGGAGGAGGAGGTGGTAGAGTCAGTAGGAGGAAGAGGAGGAGGTGGTAGAGTCAGTAGGAGGAAGAGGAGGAGGTGGTAGAGTCAGTAGGAGGAAAGAGGAGGAGGTGGTAGAGTCAGTAGGAGGAAGAGGAGGAGGTGGTAGAGTCAGAGTAGGAGGAAGAGGAGGAGGTGGTAGTCAGTAGGAGGAAGAGGAGGAGGTGGTAGAGTCAGTAGGAGGAGGAGGTGGTAGAGTCAGTAGAGGAGGAGGAGGAGTGGTAGAGTCCAGTAGGAGGAAGAGGAGGAGGTGGTAGAGTCAGTAGGAGGAAGAGGAGGAGGTGGTAGAGTCAAGTAGGAGGAGGAGGAGGTGGTAGAGTCAGTAGGAGGAAGAGGAGGAGGTGGTAAGAGTCAGTAGGAGGAGGAGGAGGAGGTGGTAGAGTCAGAAGGAAGAGGAGGAGGTTGGTAGAGTCAGTAGGAGAGGAGGAGGAGGAGGTGGTAGAGTCAGTAGGAGGAAGAGGAAGGAGGTGGTAGAGTCAGTAGGAGGAGGAGGAGGTGGTAGAGTCAGTAGGAGGAGGTGGTAGAGTCAGTAGAAGGAAGAGGAGGAGGTGGTAGAGTCAGTAGGAGGAAGAGGAGGAGGTGGTAGAGTCAGTAGGAGAGGAGAGGAGGAGGTGGTAGAGTCAGTAGGAGGAGGAGGAGGAGGTGGTAGAGTCAGTAGGAGGAGGAGGAGTGGTAGAGTCAGTAGGAAGGAGGAGGAGGTGTAGAGTCAGTAGGAGGAAGAGGAGGAGGTGGTAAGAGTCAGTAGGAGGAGGAGGAGGTGGTAGAGTCAGTAGGAGGAAGAGGAGGAGGTGTAGAGTCAGTATGAGGAGGAGGAGGAGGTGGTAGAGTCAGTAGGAGGAGGAGGAGGTGGTAGAGTCAGTAGGAGGAGGAGGAGGAGGTGGTAGAGTCAGTAGGAGGGGAGGAGGTTGGTAGAGTCAGTAGGAGGAAGAGGAGGAGGTGGTAGAGTCAGTAGGAGGAGGAGGAGGAGGAGGTAGAGTCAGTAGGAGGAGGAGGAGGTGGTAGAGTCAGTAGGAGGAAGAGGAGGAGGTGGTAGAGTCAGTAGGAGGAGGGAGGAGGAGGAGGTAGAGTCAGTAGGAGGAGGAGGAGGTGGTAGAGTCAGTAGGAGGAAGAGGAGGAGGTGGTAGAGTCAGTAGGAGGAAGAGGAGGAGGTGGTAGAGTCAGTAGGAGGAGGTGGTAGAGTCAGTAGGAGGAAGAGGAGGAGGTGGTAGAGTCAGTAGGAGGAAGAGGAGGAGGTGGTAGAGTCAGTAGGAGGAAGAGGAGGAGGTGGTAGAGTCAGTAGGAGGAGGAGGAGGAGGTGGTAGAGTCAGTAGGGAGAGGAGGAGGAGGTGGTAGAGTCAGTAGGAGGAAGAGGAGGAGGTGGTAGAGTCAGTAGGAGGAGGAGGAGGAGGTGGTAGAGTCAGTAGGAGGAGGAGGAGGTGGTAGAGTCAGGAGGAGGAGGAGGAGGAGGTGGTAGAGTCAGTAGGAGGAGGAGGAGGAGGTGGTAGAGTCAGTAGGAGGAGGAGGAGGAGGTGGTAGAGTCAGTAGGAGGAGAGAGGAGGAGGTGTAGAGTCAGTAGGAGGAGGAAGAGGAGGAGGTGGGTAGAGTCAGTAGGAGGAAGAGGAGGAGGTGGTAGAGTCAGTAGGAGGAAGAGGAGGAGGTGGTAGAGTCAGTAGGAGGAGGTGGTAGAGTCAGTAGGAGGAAGAGGAGGAGGTGGTAGAGTCAGTAGGAGGAAGAGGAGGAGGTGGTAGAGTCAGGAGGAGGAGGAGGAGGAGGTGGTAGAGTCAGTAGGAGGAAGAGGAGGAGGTGGTAGAGTCAGTAGGAGGAAGAGGAGGAGGTGGTAGAGTCAGTAGGAGGAGGAGGAGGAGGTGGTAGAGTCAGTAGGAGGAGGAGGAGGAGGTGGTAGAGTCAGTAGGAGGAAGAGGAGGAGGTGGTAGAGTCAGTAGGAGGAAGAGGAGGAGGTGGTAGAGTCAGTAGGAGGAGGAGGAGGAGGTGGTAGAGTCAGTAGGAGGAGGTGGTAGAGTCAGTAGGAGGAAGAGGAGGAGGTGGTAGAGTCAGTAGGAGGAAGAGAGGAGGAGGTGGTAGAGTCAGTAGGAGGAAGAGGAGGAGGTGGTAGAGTCAGGAGGAGGAGGAGGAGGAGGTGGTAGAGTCAGGAGGAGGAGGAGGAGGAGGTGGTAGAGTCAGTAGGAGGAAGAGGAGGAGGTGGTAGAGTCAGTAGGAGGAAGAGGAGGAGGTGGTAGAGTCAGTAGGAGGAAGAGGAGGAGGTGGTAGAGTCAGTAGGAGGAAGAGGAGGAGGTGGTAGAGTCAGTAGGAGGAGGTGGTAGAGTCAGTAGGAGGAGGAGGAGGAGGAGGAGGTGGTAGAGTCAGTAGGAGGAGGAGGAGGAGGAGGTGGTAGAGTCAGTAGGAGGAGGAGGAGGAGGTGGTAGAGTCAGGAGGAGGAGGAGGAGGAGGTGGTAGAGTCAGGAGGAGGAGGTGGTAGAGTCAGTAGGAGGAGGAAGAGGAGGAGGTGGTAGAGTCAGTAGGAGGAAGAGGAGGAGGTGGTAGAGTCAGTAGGAGGAGGAGGAGGAGGTGGTAGAGTCAGGAGGAGGAGGAGGAGGAGGTGGTAGAGTCAGTAGGAGGAAGAGGAGGAGGTGGTAGAGTCAGTAGGAGGAGGAGGAGGAGGTGGTAGAGTCAGGAGGAGGAGGAGGAGGGTAGAGGTGGGAGTCAGTAGGAGGAAGAGGAGGAGGTGGTAGAGTCAGTAGGAGGAAGAGGAGGAGGTGGTAGAGTCAGTAGGAGGAAGGAGGAGGTGGTAGAGTCAGTAGGAGGAAGAGGAGGAGGTGGTAGAGTCAGTAGGAGGAGGTGGTAGAGTCAGGAGGAGGAGGAGGAGGTGGTAGAGTCAGGAGGAGGAGGTGGTAGAGTCAGTAGGAGAAGAGGAGGAGGTGGTAGAGTCAGTAGGAGGAAGAGGAGGAGGTGGTAGAGTCAGGAGGAGGAAGAGGAGGAGGTGGTAGAGTCAGTAGGAGGAAGAGGAGGAGGTGGTAGAGTCAGTAGGAGGAGGAGGAGGAGGTGGTAGAGTCAGGAGGAGGAAGAGGAGGAGGTGGTAGAGTCAGTAGGAGGAAGAGGAGGAGGTGGTAGAGTCAGTAGGAGGAAGAGGAGGAGGTGGTAGAGTCAGTAGGAGGAGGAGGAGGAGGTGGTAGAGTCAGTAGGAGGAGGAGGAGGTGGTAGAGTCAGTAGGAGGAAGAGGAGGAGGTGGTAGAGTCAGTAGGAGGAAGAGGAGGAGGTGGTAGAGTCAGTAGGAGGAAGAGGAGGTGGTGGTAGAGTCAGTAGGAGGAAGAGGAGGAGGTGGTAGAGTCAGTAGGAGGAAGGAGGAGGTAGGTAGAGTCAGTAGGAGGAAGAGGAGGAGGTGGTAGAGTCAGTAGGAGGAAAGAGGAGGAGGTGGTAGAGTCAGTAGGGAGGAAGCAGGAGGAGGTGTAGAGTCAGTAGGAGGAAGAGGAGGAGGTGGTAGAGTCAGTAGGAGGAGGAGGGAGGAGGGTTTGGTAGAGTCAACTAGGAGGAGGAGGAGGTGGTAGAGTCAGCTAGGAGGAAGAGGAGGAGGGTGGTAGAGTCAGTAGAGTGAGGAGGAGGAGGTGGTAGAGTCAGTAGGCAGGACCAGAGGAGGAGGTGGTAGAGTCAGTAGGAGGAAGAGGAGGAGGTGGTAGAGTCAGTAGGAGGAGGAGGAGGAGGTGTAGAGTCAGTAGGAGGAGGAGGTGGTAGTAGAGTCAGGTAGGAGGAGGAGGAGGAGGAGGTGGTAGAGTCAGTAGGAAGGAGGAGGAGGAGGTGGTAGAGGGTAGAGTCAGTAGGAGGAGGAGGAGGTGGTAGAGTCAGTAGGAGGAGGTGGTGGTAGAGTCAGTAGGAGGAGGTGGTGGTAGAGTCAGTAGGAGGAGGAGGAGGAGGTGGTAGAGTCAGGAGGAGGGAGGAGGTGGTAGAGTCAGTAGTAGGAGGAGGAGGAGGAGGTGTGGTAGAGTCAGTAGGAGAGAGAGGTGGTAGAGTCAGTAGGAGGAAGAGGAGGAGGTGGTAGAGTCAGTAGGAGGAAGAGGAGGAGGTGGTAGAGTCAGTAGGAGGAAGAGGAGGAGGTGGTAGAGTCAGTAGGAGGAAGAGGAGGAGGTGGTAGAGTCAGTAGGAGGAAGAGGAGGAGTGGTAAGAGTCAGTAGGAGGAAGAGGAGGAGGTGGTAGAGTCAGTAGGAGGAAGAGGAGGAGGTGGTAGAGTCAAGTAGGAGGAAGAGGAGGAGGTGGTTAGAGTCGTAGGAGGAAGAGGAGGAGGTGGTAGAGTCAGTAGGAGGAGGAGGAGTGGTTAGAGTCCAGTAGGAGGAGGTGGTAGAGTCAGTAGGAGGAGGAGGAGGTGGTAGAGTCAGTAGGAGGAGGAGTGGTGGTAGAGTCAGTAGGAGGAGAGGAGGAGGTGGTAGAGTCAGTAGGAAGGAGGAGGAGGAGGTGGTAGAGTCAGTAGAGAGGAGGTGGTAGAGTCAGTAGGAGGAAGAGGAGGAGGTGGTAGAGTCAGGAGGAGGAAGAGGAGGAGGTGGTAGAGTCAGTAGGAGGAAGAGGAGGAGGTGGTAGAGTCAGTAGGAGGAAGAGGAGGTGGTAGAGTCAGTAGGAGGAAGAGGAGGAGGTGGTAGAGTCAGTAGGAGGAAGAGGAGGAGGTGGTAGAGTCAGTAGGAGGAAGAGGAGGAGGTGGTAGAGTCAGTAGGAGAGGAGGAGGAGGAGGTGGTAGAGTCAGTAGGAGGAGGAGGAGGTGGTGGTAGAGTCAGTAGGAGGAGGAGGTGGTAGGTAGAGTCAGTAGGAGGAAGAGGAGAGGTGGTAGAGTCAGTAGGAGGAAGAGGAGGAGGTGGTAGAGTCAGTAGGAGGAAGAGGAGGAGGTGGTAGAGTCAGTAGGAGGAGGAGGAGGAGGTGGTAGAGTCCGTAGGAGGAGGTGGTAGAGTCAGTAGGAGGAGGAGAGGAGGTGGTAGAGTCAGTAGGAGGAGGTGGTGGGTAGAGTCAGTAGGAGGAGGTGGTGGTAGAGTCAGTAGGAGGAGGAGGAGGAGGTGGTAGAGTCAGGAGGAGGAGGAGGTGGTAGAGTCAGTAGGAGGAGGAGGAGGAGGAGGTGGTAGAGTCAGTAGGAGGAAGAGGAGGAGGTGGTAGAGTCAGTAGGAGGAAGAGGAGGAGGTGGTAGAGTCAGTAGGAGGAGGTGGTAGAGTCAGGAGGAGGAGGAGGAGGAGGGTGGTAGAGTCAGGAGGAGGAGGTGGTAGAGTCAGTAGGAGGAAGAGGAGGAGGTGGTAGAGTCAGTAGGAGGAAGAGGAGGAGGTGGTAGAGTCATCAGTAGGAGGAGGTGGTAGAGTCAGGAGGAGGAGGTGGTAGAAGTCAGTAGGATGGAAGAGGAGGGGTGGTAGAGTCAGTATTGAGGAGGTGGTAGAGTCAGTAGGAGGAAGAGGAGGAGGTGGTAGAGTCAGTAGGAGGAAGAGGAGGAGGTGGTAGAGTCAGTAGGAGGAAGAGGAGGAGTGGTAGAAGTCAAGTAGGAGGAGGAGGAGGAGGTAGAGTCAGTAGGAGGAGGTGGTAGAGTCAGTAGGAGGAAAGGAGGAGGAGGTGGTAGAGTCAGTAGGAGGAGAGGAGGAGGTGGTGTTAGAGTCAGTAGGAGGAGGAGGAGGAGAGGTGGTAGAGTCAGTAGGAGGAAGAGGAGGAGGTGGTAGAGTCAGTAGGAGGAGGAGGAGGAGGTAGGTAGAGTCAGTAGGAGGAAGAGGAGGAGGTGGTAGAGTCAGTAGGAGGAAGAGGAGGAGGTGGTAGAGTCAGTAAGGAGGAGGAGGAGGTGGTAGAGTCAGTAGGAGGAGGAGAGGAGGAGGTGGTAGAGTCCGTAGGAGGAGGAGAGGAGGAGAGGTGGTAGAGTCAGTAGGAGGAGGAGGAGGAGGAGGTGGTAGAGTCAGTAGGAGGAGGAGGAGGTGGTAGAAGTCAGTAGGAGGAAGAGGAGGAGGTGGTAGAGAGTCAGTAGGAGGAAGAGGAGGAGGTGGTAGAAGTCAGTAGGAGGAGGAGGAGGAGGTGGTAGAGTCAGTAGGAGGAGGAGGAGGAGGTGGTAGAGTCAGTAGGAGGAGGTGGTAGAGTCAGTAGGAGGAGGAGGAGGAGGTGGTAGAGTCAGTAGGGAGGAGGGAGGAGGTGGGTAGAGTCATTAGTAGGAGGAGGAGGAAGGAGGTGGTAGAGTCAGTAGGAGGAGGAGGAGGTGGTTAGAGTCAGTAGGAGGAAGAGGGAGGAGGTGGTAGAGTCAGTAGGAGGAGGGAGGAGGTGGTAGAGTCAGTAGGAGGAGGTAAGGAGGAGGTGGTAGAGAGTCAAAGTAGGAGGAAGGAGGAGGTGGTGGTAGAGTCAGTAGGAGGAGGAGGAGGAGGTGGTAGAGTCAGTAGGAGGAAGAGGAGGAGGTGGTAGAGTCAGTAGGAGGAAGAGGAGGAGGTGGTAGAGTCAGTAGGAGGAAGAGGAGGAGGGTGGTAGAGTCAGTAGGAGGAGGAGGAGGTGGTGGTAGAGTCAGTAGGAGGAGGAGGAGGAGGGTGGTAGAGTCAGTAGGAGGAAGGAGGAGGTGGTAGAGTCAGTAGGAGAAGAGGAGGAGGTGTAGAGTCAAGTAGGAGGAGGAGGAGGAGGTGGTAGAGTCAGTAGGAGGAAGAGGAGGAGGTGGTAGAGTCAGTAGGAGAAGAGGAGGAGGAGGTAGAGTCAGTAGGAGGAGGAGGAGGAGGTTGGTAGAGTCAGTAGGAGGAAGAGGAGGAGGTGGTAGAGTCAGTAGGAGGAAGAGGAGGAGGTGGTAGAGTCAGTAGGAGGAGGAGTGAGGAGGTGGTAGAGTCAGTAGGAGGAGGAGGAGGAGGTAGAGTCAGTAGGAGTAGAGGAGGAGGAGGTGGTAGAGTCAGTAGGAGGAGAGGAGGAGGTAGAGTCAGTAAGGAGGAGGAGGTGGTAGAGTCAGTAGGAGGAGGAGGAGGAGGTGGTTAGAGTCAGTAGGAGGAGGGAGGGAGGTGGATAGAGTCAGTAGGAGGAGGAGGAGGAGGTGGTAGAGTCAGTAGGAGGAAGAGGAGGAGGTGGTAGAGTCAGGAGGAGGAGGAGGAGGAGGTGGTAGAGTCAGTAGGAGGAGGAGGAGGTGGGTAGAGTCAGTAGGAGGAGGAGGAGGAGGTGGGTAGAAGTCAGTAGGAGGAGGTTGGTAGAGTCAGTAGGAGGAGGAGGAGGAGGTGGTAGAGTCAGTAGGTAGGAGGAGGTGGTAGAGTCAGTAGGAGGAGGAGGAGGTGGTCGAGTCAGTAGGAGGAGGAGGTGGTTGGTAGAGTCAGTAGGAGGAGGTGGTAGAGTCAGTAGGAGGAAGGAGGAGGTGGTAGAGTCAGTAGGAGGAGGAGGAGGAGGTGTGTAGAGTCAGTAGGAGGAAGAGGAGGAGGTGGTAGAGTCAGTAGGAGGAAGAGGAGGAGGTGGTGTAGAGTCAGTAGGAGGAAGAGGAGGAGGTGGTAGAGTCAGTAGGAGGAGAGGAGGAGGTGGTAGAGTCAGTATGAGGAGAGGAGGAAGGTGGTAAGCGTCAGTAGGAGGAGGAGGAGGAAGGTGGTAGAGTCAGAAGGAGGAGGAGGTAGAGTCAGAGGAGGAAGAGGAGATGGTGGTAGAGTCCGTAGGAGAAGAGGAGGATGTGGGTAGAGTCAGGAGGAGGAGGAGGACGGAGGTGGTAGAGTCAGTAGAGTAGAGGAGATAGGTGGGTAGAGTCAGTAGGAGGAGGAGGAGGAGGGTGGTAGGAGTCAGACGAGGAGAGGAGAGGTGGTAGAGTCAGTAGGAGGAGGAGGACGGATGTGGAAGAGTCAGTAGTAGGAAGAGGAGGTGGTGGTAGAGTCAGTAGGAGGAAGAGGAGGAGGAGGTAGAGTCAGTAGGAGGAGAGAGGAGGAGGTGGTAGAGTCAGGAGGAGGAGGAGGAGGAGGTGGTAGAGTCAGTAGGAGGAAGGAGGAGGTGGTAGAGTCAGGTAGGAGGAAGAGGAGGAGGTGGTAGAGTCAGTAGGAGGAGGAGGAGGTGGTAGAGTCAGTAGGAGGAGGAGGAGGAGGTGGGTAGAGTCAGTAGGAGGAAGAGGAGGAGGTGGTAGGTAGTAGAGTCAGATGAGGAAGGAGGCGGAGGTGGGTAGAGGTCAGTCAGGAGGAAGAGGAGGAATGGGTGGTAGAAGTCAGTAGGAGGAAGAGCGAGGAGGTGGTAAGAGTCAGTAGGAGGAGGAGGAGGAGGTAGAGGTCAGTAGGAGGAAGAGGAGGAGGTGGTAAGAGTCAGAGGAGGAAGAGGATGGAGGTGCTAGATGTCAGTAGGAGGAAGAGGAGGAAGGAGGTGGTAGAGTCAGTAGGATCAGTAGGAGGAAGAGGAGGAGGTGGTAGAGTCAGTAGGAGGAAGAGGAGGAGGTGGTAGAGTCAGTAGGAGGAGGAAGAGGAGGAAGGTGGTAGAGTCAGTAGGAGGAGAGAGGAGGAGGTGGTAGAGTCAGTAGGAGGAAGGAGGAGGAGGTGGTAGAGTCAGTAGGAGGAGGGAGGAGGTGGTAGAGTCAGTAGGAGGAGGAGGAGGACGGTGGTAGAGTCAGTAGGAGGAGGAGGAGGAGGTGGTAGAGTCAGTAGGAGGAGAGGAGGACGGTGGTAGAGTCAGTAGGAGGAAGAGGAGGAGGTGGTAGAGTCAGTAGGAGGAAGAGGAGGAGGTGGGTAGAGTCAGTAGGAGGAAGAGGAGGAGGTGGTAGAGTCAGTAGGAGGAGGAGGAGGAGGAGGTGGTAGAGTCAGTAGGAGGAGGAAGAGGAGGGAGGTGGTAGAGTCAGGAGGAGGAAGGAGGAGGAGGTGGTAGAGTCAGTGTCAGTAGGAGGAAGGAGGAGGGTGGTAGAGTCAGTAGGAGGAGAGGAGGAGTGGTAGAGTCAGTAGGAGGAGGGAGGAGGTGGTAGAGTCAGTAGGAGGAGAGTGGAGGAAGGTGGTTAGAGTCAGTAGGAGGAAGAGGAGGAGGTGGTAGAGTCAGTAGAGGAAGAGGAGGAGGTGGTAGAGTCAGTAGAGAAGAGGAGGAGGTGGTAGAGTCAGTAGGAGGAAGAGGAGGAGGTGGTAGAGTCAGTAGGAGGAAGAGGAGGAGGTGGTAGAGTCAGTAGGAGGAAGAGGAGGAGGTGGTAGAGTCAGTAGGAGGAGGAGGAGGTCGGGTAGAGTCCAGTAGGAGGAAGAGGAGGAGGTGGTAGAGTCAGTAGGAGGAAGAGGAGGAGGTGGTAGAGTCAGTAGGAGGAAGAGGAGGAGGTGGTAGAGTCAGTAGGAGGAGGAGGAGGTGGGTAGAGTCAGGAGGAGGAAGAGGAGGAGGTGGTGTGGTATAGAGTCAGTAGGACGGAGGGAGGAGGAGGTGGGTTAGAGTCAGTAGGAGGAGGAGGAGGAGGTGGTAGGAGTCAGTAGGAGGAGGAGGAGGAGGAGGTGGTAGAGTCAGTAGGAGGAGGAGGAGGAGTTGGTAGAGTCATAGGAGGAGTAGGAGGAGGTGGTAGAGTCAGTAGGAGGAAGAGGAGGAGGTGGTAGAGTCAGTAGGAGGAGGAGGAGGAGGTGGTAGAGTCAGTAGGAGGAGGAGGAGGAGGTGGTAGAGTCAGTAGGAGGAGGAGGTGGTAGAGTCAGTAGGAGGAGGTGGTGGTAGAGTCAGGTAGGAGGAGGAGGTGGTAGAGTCAGTAGGAGGAGGAGGAGGTGGTAAGAGTCAAGTAGGCAGGAGGAGGAGGAGTGTGGTAGAGTCAGTGGAGGAGGAGGTGGTAGAGTCAGGTAGGAGGAGGAGGAGGAGGTGGTAGAGTCAGTAGGAGAGGAGGAGGAGGTAGGTGGTGGTAGAGTCAGTAGGAGGAGGAGGAGGGTGGTAGAGTCAGTAGGAGGAGGTGGTAGAGTCAGGAGGAGGAAGAGGAGGAGGTGTAGAGTCAGTAGGAGGAGGAGGAGGAGGTGGTAGAGTCAGTAGGAGGAGGAGGAGGTGGTAGAGTCAGGAGGAGGAGGAGGAGGTGGTAGAGTCAGGAGGAGGAGAGGGAGGAGGGTGGTAGAGTCAGTAGGAGGAGGAGGAGGGAGGTGGTAGAGTCAGTAGGAGGAGGAGGAGGAGGTGGTAGGAGTCAGAGTAGGAGGAGAGGAGGAGGAGGAGGGTGGTAGAGTCAGTAGGAGGAAGAGGAGGGTGGTAGAGTCAGTAGGAGGTTATTATAGGAGGAGGAGGTGGTAGAGTCAGTAGGAGGAGGAGGAGGTGGTAGAGTCAGGAGGAGGAGGAGACTATCTCCTATCTGTGCGTTGATCCTCTTCCTGTCTGTCTAAGTAATAAATGGGTCTGATCAGGAGGGACGTGAGAGATCAGAACTAGGATTTATTACAATCAGCTCCTGTGCACATGCATTATTGAGAAGAGTGGTCGGGTTACCTTGGTCCTGATAGGACGCCATAAGTCACAACAGAGAACCTATCAGTGCAGATCATGTCGCTGACCTCCTGTATCCGCTCTTTACCCTCCTCCTCCTCCACTGACCCTCTGGTCTCCTCCTCCTCCTCTCCTCCACTGACCCTCTGGTCTCCTCCTCCTCCTCCACTGACCCTCTGGTCTCCTCCTCCTCCTCCTCACACTGACCCTCTGGTCTCCTCCTCCTCCTCCACTGACCCCTCTGGTCTCCTCTCCACTGACCCTCTGGTCTCCTCCTCCACTGACCCTCTGGTCTCCTCCTCCTCCTCCACCTGACCCTCTGGTCTCCTCCTCCTCCTCCACTGACCCTCTGGTCTCCTCCTCCTCCTCCACTGACCCTCTGGTCTCCTCCTCCACTGACCCTCTGGTCTCCTCCTCCTCCTCCCTCCTCCACTGACCCTCTGGTCTCCTCCTCCTCCTCCACTGACCCCTCTGGTCTCCTCCTCGTCCTCCACTGACCCTCTTGGTCTCCTCCTCTCCTCCTGATGACCCTCTGGTCTCCTCCTCCTCCTCCTATGACCCTCTGGTCTCCTCCTCCTCCTCCTCCTATGACCCTCTGGTCTCCTCCTCCTCCTCCTCCTCCTATGACCCTCTGGTCTCCTCCTCCTTCTCCTATGACCCTCTGGTCTCCTCCTCCTCCTCCTATGACCCTCTGGTCTCCCTCCTCCTATGACCCCCTCTGGTCTCCTCCTCCTATGACCCCCTCTGGTCTCCTCCTCCTATGACCCTCTGGTCTCCTCCCTCCTAATGACCCTCTGGTCTCCTCCTCCTATGACCCTCTGGTCTCCTCCTCCTCTTATGACCCTCTGGTCTCCTCCTCCTCTTATGACCCTCTGGTCTCCTCCTCCTATGACCCCTCTGGTCTCCTCCTCTCCTCCTCCTCTAATGACCCCTCTGGTCTCCTCCTCCTCCTCCTCATGACCCTCTGGTCTCCTCCTCCTCCTCCTCCTCCTATGACCCTCTGGTCTCCTCCTCCTCCTCCCTCCTCCTATGACCCTCTAGTCTCTTAGTGTTAACTTCCTTCAGGAAATGACAAAAACGAATAAGAGAAGAACCCTTGCTATAAATATGCTTGACACGACCACTATGCTATGAATATGCTTGACATGACCACTATGCTATAAATATGCTTGACACGACCACTATGCTATAAATATGCTTGACACGACCACTATGCTATAAATATGCTTGACATGACCATGCTAATTCCAATGAGTGTCTTGAATGACAACTGACAGCTTAATTATTAGTCAGAGAAGAAACCAAGTATTGAGGAAGGAAGAAAATAAATAAATGATTTGATCAAAACACGGGACAGCTTTAAAACAGGGCTCCTCAAATAAACTAAACAGACATAGCAGGGCAGGGCGTTTCTGCAATCCTCCATTATGCATTATGCTCATTTTAAACCAAGGAATAAACCCTTTCATTCAAGCAGATCAAAATCTCCCCCTTTACCTCCATCCCAGCCATGTTTAATAAAAGTCTGTTGAGTCCTGAGTGGGTGCTTTAGTATCTATATTATAGCCTCCTGTAGCTCAGTTGGTAGAGCATGGCGCTTGCAACAACAGGGTTGTGGTTTCGTTTCCCACGGGGGGGGCCAGTATGAAAATGTATGCACTCACTAACTGTAAGTCGCTCTGGATAAGAGCATCTGCTAAATGACTAAAATGTAATATTTAATATGACAGCATATATCAGGCCCGGCACAGCTGTAGGTAGGTGGTGTGTGGGCTGAAGCTGTATACGCTCTAGCAGAGTAACGGGGTAGACTAATGTAGGTGGTGTGTGGGCTGAAGCTGTATACGCTCTAGCAGTGTAACGGGGTAGACTAATGTAGGTGGTGTGTGGGCTGAAGCTGTATCCACTCTAGCAGAGTAACGGGGTAGACTAATGTAGGTGGTGTGTGGGCTGAAGCTGTATACACTCTAGCAGAGTAACGGGGTAGACTAATGTAGGTGGTGTGTGGGCTGAAGCTGTATACGCTCTAGCAGAGTAACGGGGTAGACTAATGTAGGTGGTGTGTGGGCTGAAGCTGTATCCCACTCTAGCAGAGTAACGGGGGTAGACTAATGTAGGTGGTGTGTGGGCTGAAGCTGTATACACTCTAGCAGAGTAACGGGGTAGACTAATGTAGGTGGTGTGTGGGCTGAAGCTGTATCCACTCTAGCAGTGTAACGGGGGTAGACTAATGTAGGTGGTGTGTGGGCTGAAGCTGTATACGCTCTAGCAGTGTAACGGGGTAGACTAATGTAGGTGGTGTGTGGGCTGAAGCTGTATCCACTCTAGCAGAGTAACGGGGCGGGGTAGACTAATGTAGGTGGTGTGTGGGCTGAAGCTGTATACACTCTAGCAGAGTAACGGGGGTAGACTAATGTAGGTGGTGTGTGGGCTGAAGCTGTATACACTCTAGCAGAGTAACGGGGTAGACTAATGTAGGTGGTGTGTGGGCTGAAGCTGTATACACTCTAGCAGAGTAACGGGGGTAGACTAAATGTAGGTGGTGTGTGTGGCTGAAGCTGTATCCACTCTAGCAGAGTAACGGGGTAGACTAATGTAGGTGGTGTGTGGGCTGAAGCTGTATACACTCTAGCAGAGTAACGGGGTAGACTAATGTAGGTGGTGTGTGGGCTGAAGCTGTATACACTCTAGCAGTGTAACGGGGGTAGACTAATGTAGGTGGTGTGTGGGCTGAAGCTGTATCCACTCTAGCAGAGTAACGGGGTAGACTAATGTGGCGTGGGTGTTGAGTCTAGATCTCTTGAGGGAAATTCCAAAACACAGCAGAACGAGAGAGAGAGACAGACAGAGAGAGACAGAGAGAGACAGAGAGAGACAGAGACAGAGACAGAGACAGAGACAGAGACAGAGACAGAGACAGAGACAGACAGAGACAGACAGAGACAGACAGAGACAGACAGAGACAGACAGAGACAGACAGAGACAGACAGAGAGAGAGAGAGAGAGAGAGAGAGAGAGACCTTCCCCATGTGCTTACCACTCATGTCCGGTGTTAATGACTGTGTGATGACATTTTAAGCAGTGGCACATCTTAACAGGGCTGTGGCGAGCTGTTAGAAGCCACACGAAGGCAGATAGAAACAAAACAGAACGGCTAGAGGACAGAGCCTAAAGTTAACGACCGCCACCTGCCAAATGCGGGTCGATTTTGGCATTGGCAGGTAAGATGTCTACTTCACCAGCCACACTGGTGGGTGGTCAGGGCTCCACTGTGCAAGCACTTCACTTGCATTTGTGAATAAGAATAAGAATAGTTAGAAGAATGATCACATTTATAGCGAAATAAATTATAGCCGTTTTCATGTTTGTCATTTTGTTTTATAACGGGTAGCTAACAAAGAACTACAAATCCTATAATATATAACCCACCTCATAAAGCACAGGCATTAAAGTCTGATTTACTCTAAAGTGTCTTGGCCGTTTACATAGTTTTGTTCAAAAGCTAGGTTGTTTTTTAATGTTTTGAGTTTGCTTCAACTGCAAGCGAAGACACACCGGCTACTAGCCAGATTCTCCATCTCACGGGCAACAGTGTCACCTCATTGCCACGGTAACCTCCGCCCTTTAAAGCGGCAACTGAACATCGTTTCATCTGTGATGTATCGGTTAAAAGACTCGGGTCACAAAAAATGTAATACAATTGAGCAATATATACCACAATCACTTCTTACTAGTAATAAATAATAATAATAATAAAATAAATAATAATAATAATAATATGCCATTTAGCAGACGCTTTTATCCAAAGCGACTTACAGTCATGCGTGCATACATTTTTACGTATGGGTGGTCCAGGGGATCAAACCCACCACCCTTGGCGTTACAAGCGCCGTGCTCTACCAGCTGAGCTACAGAGGACCACGTGTATTGTTTTCGAAACATTCCAAAGCGTGCTCATCTGGTTCTCTTTGTGGTTTCTGGTGTAATTACGTCGGCTCGTAGATCTCCTCGCCACTGGCTGGTGGACCAAAAAGTGGAGCCGAGTAGTAGCATTAGCAGCAAGAGCTGGTTTGTCCTTTGCTACTGTTTCAATAACTTCCCCAAGGCATTTTGATCAACAGGCTGCCTCTACAGTCTGTAGGCTGTCTCCCGAATAGCACCCTACCGCATATGTAGCGCACTACTTTGGGCCCAGGGCCCAGGACATAGAGAATGAGAAGCCATTCGACGTGAGCGCTAGTCTTCGCCTTCGCTGAGAGACTCCAGAGCCGTCTCTTCCCAACGCCATTGAGGTCCCCAATGAGCTTAGCGTCCATAAAAACTACCCCCAAAAGTCATGGCTAGGAGTAAAAAAATATAATATAAAAAAAAAAAACTTTCGATAAACGGAAGCCAATACCATCAACCCAGCGGAAATCTAATAAGTATGATTAAAAAAAATGAACCATCAAAATCTGTCAATTTAAGCTAGAGATGTTTGTTTTTTTTGTATTGGATGAGTCTCAATCCACCACATCCGCCGATGTCACACTTCCACACCTGTGGTGAAAAGGTGGCTACAGCTAGACCAGGAGACGATCCGGAAAATCAAGAAAATGTCTGAACGGCTTGGCCTTCAAACCCCTCTATGGAAAGAGGAGACACTCACCAACACGGTGGCGTTCTCCCGCTTTGTTCTACGAACCCCCACAAGCGTCTTGGGACTCGTCTGAAGTCGGTACAGCCGATCTGCCAACTTCGGTTCGGTCTGTAGCGTCCAAACAGTTTGGGGATACACACTAATGACCCCTACAGGCCTCACAAAACTCATCTGAAGGTCCCCGGTACCAGTTGAAAAAATGTATGGAAGTATGTATGGAGACTGTTTAGTGCCAAAAATAAGGGGTTAAATACATGTTAAAAAATATATATATACACACAGCTGTAGAAAAAATTAAGAGACCACTGCAAACGTTTCTTAAATCAGCATCTCTACATGTATGACAGCCATTCCCATTCCCAGTGTCTGTTGAATTCCAACACAGGCACACCTCATTCTACTGATTTACGTACAGATTAGGTGATCACATGAACCAAATCTTATTTAATGAGGAAAAGTATAAAAACCACTGCTGTGGTCATCACTATCCTCTGGCAATAGGACCAGCTGGATGGCAAAAAACAGTGCTAATAGTACCTCAAAAGTAATATTAATCAAAAAAATAACTATTGGCCATGCCATGCCAAAAGAGTTGAAAAGGAAAGTTTTGAGTGAGGAAAAGAAGGGTTCAATTCTGGCTTTACTGGCAGAGGGATACAGTGAGCGTCAGGTTGCTTCCATCCTTAAAATTTCAAAGATGGCGGTTCATAAGAACAAGGTCAAGCAGCAGACATTGGAGACAACAAAGCTACAGACCGGCAGAGGGCGAAAACGACACTCTACTGACCGGGATGACCGCCAACTCATTTGAATGTCACTCAACAACCATAGGATGACATCAAGTGACCTACAAAAAGAATGGCAAACGGCAGCTGGGGTGAAGTGCACGGTGAGGACGGTTCGAAACAGGCTCCTAGGGGCAGGGCTGAAGTCATGCAAAGCTATAAAAAAAAAGTCCTTCATCAATGAGAAGCAAAGAAGAGCCAGGCTGAGGTTTGCAAAAGACCATTAGGATTGGACCGTAGAGGACTGGAGTAAGGTCATCTTCTCTGATGGGCAAAGCTGAACATTGGACTCAACACAACACCTGGTCATCTAATGGTTAGACGGAGACCTGGAGAGGCCTACAAGCCACAGTGTCTCGCACCCACTGTGAAATTTGGTGGAGGATTGGTGATGATCTGGGGGTGCTTCAGCAAGGCTGGAATCGGGGCAGATTTGTCTTTGTGAAGGACACATGAATCAAGCCACGTACAAGGTTGTCCTGGAAGAAAACTTGCTTCCTTTTGCTTTGACATTGTTCCCAAACTCTGAGGATTGGTTTTTCCAGCAGGACAATGTGCCATGCACACAGCCAGGTCAATCAAGGTGTGGATGGAGGACCACCAGATCAAGACCCTGTCATGGACAGCCCAATCTCCAGATCTGAACCCCATTGAAAACTTCTGGAATGTGATCAAGAGGAAGATGGATGGTCACAAGCCATCAAACAAAGCCGAGCTGCTTGAATTTTTGGCATAAAGTCCCCCCAACATCAATGTGAAAGACTGGTGGAGAGCATGCCAAGATGCATGAAAGCTGTGATTGAAAATCAGGGTTATTCCACCAAATATTGATTTCTGAACTCTTTCTAAGTTAAAACATTAGTATTGTGTTGTTTAAAAATGAACATGAACTTATTTTATTTGCATTATTCGAGGTCTGACAACACTGCATCTTTTTTGTTATTTTGACCAGTTGTCATTTTCTGCAAATAACTGCTCTAAATGACAATATTTTTTTGGGGAATTTGGGAGAAATGTCAGTAGTTTATAGAATAAAACAAAAAATGTTTATTTTTACCCAAACACATACCTTTAAATAGTAAAACCAGAGAAACTGATAATCTTGCAAGTGGTCTCTTAATTTTTTCCACAGCTACACATAATAATGTTTCCTGATCTTTCTTACATCTCTCAGATATAGGACAGACCTCAGAATAAACTTCCTTTAGATTTTTTCTTGGGGACTATGTTGTTCCATGTAGTGAATCTATTCATTCAATGTGTTTGTATGGGCTAATAGAATAGCAGTAAGGCAAATTCAATGTTTAAAAAACACAAAAAAATTATATAGTTCAAGGGTTTTTAAAATTATAAATCGAATCGCTAAATGATCCTTGGTATGACCTTAAAACCAATTCCACATGTTAGCTTAGTAGAATTTGAAGCTCAAGTAGGCTATTGATTCATGTTAACTAACTGTTCAAAGGCTTTTCTCTAAGGAAGTCTGCTAATGTGGTGCCTTTGTTTCACGATCTGGCTCTGTACCCATCTGGAGAGGGGAAAGAACATTGTGCCCCCAAATGACTCCCCATATGCACTATATAGGCACCCTATTCCCTACAGGCCATGGTCCAAAAGTAGTACACTACATAGGGGATAGGGTGCCATTCGGGGGACACACATCGTCCTGTTTTTGGCAACGATCCAATCCCACGCAACAAGTCTTACATTCATGACCGAGTCAGATCAGAACAAAGACATCACAGACATTAGCACCTTGTTTGAACGAACCTACAACGCCACTGCAATTATAACTGCACCTACAATGAACAGCCAACAAAAGGCCAAAGGAACTGGTTAGAGCTTAAATCTGAAATAGAAGATTAAACTATCCATTAAAAGGACACTTTATAAGCAGTTATTCTGCTGTTAAGTATATATGCAGTGCTGTAAGATTTGATACACACTGACGTTTTATAGTTGTTACCCATACTGCACGATTCTTCGTTTGTCATTTTTTGAAGCTTCTGCATTGCCCTCCATTACAGTGTTGTACGTCACCGACGGCCACAGACGAAGCTTATGCTATAAGTCATTTGACATTACTTTTGGGTTGTATCATATTATAATGCTTGCATGAATATAATGTGAATATATGTTCATTGTCACCAATCAACTGTATCTGATGGTTAGCTAGCTAGCTAGCTAGCTAGCATGCTAGCCTAACGGCTACATCCAAATAGTGTTCGCAAAAAACAGCAGAGTATACTCTTAGTGAATG